>JAUEKX010431152.1:0-16140 GCA_031834005.1 Dendronotus venustus
TATATATATATATATATATATATTATAATCTATTATTCAATATATGCATACTCTAGTTAAGTCGTTCACCAGAAGAGTATGACACAACTGCTTATTACAACATAATTTTTCCGGTCTCATTTTTGTTATTAAAGCATTCAGTTATGTGGTATGCCTGATAGGTAATACGCTTTTTCTCGATCGCTTTTTCTTGAGTGTCTCACTTAACAAGAGTATACTGTATGCATATCATAAAAAATTATAATTTCCAGTTTCGTGATTATTCATTTAAGGTATGAAATATATACTTCTTTGAATACATATATATCTACTGAAATCTGACTTTCACATTTAGACATACCATATGCATATCTTTCTATACCATATTTTATTTGTAATTGCGAAAATTCAAGGTTTTTCTCATGTTAGGTATAAGTTTATTTGTGATTTTTGAGGTCATCCATGAAAGTTTGTCCGCATTGAATGCAGAAAGTTTGTAAAGTCTATAAACTGATATATAATGGAAAATTATACTCAAATTTTAATTTTCACAGGTGAATTTCTTGAATTTATCTATTCGACCTTATGTCTATCTTGGGAATCAGGAATCTCTACTAAAATTTCACCATAAATACGATGTAAGGATAGTTTTAATATATTATTATTTGCTATTTAAAGGCGACGAAGACCGCCATTTTGTGTGTTTAACCGTGCAATTTTATTTCGCTTTGGATTCCGTGTTTTGAATTATCGTTATAAAAATCGTGCAGATACTGTGGAATATGCTCAAAATTTACTAAAAATGATCTCATCTGCAAGGTCGTAACTTTTTGTTTTTCGGCTGCTTGAAAATAAAGCATTGCTAGCTATACTTGTACTAAAACTAAACTAAGCTAAAACTGTGTAGCTACTTCTTCTTTTTTCTTAAAATTCCAGTCTGAAAGTTTTACCATTTATCCGAAATTATAGACAACTCTCGGCTTCATTTCTTCCACAGCTTCTTTTTCTGTTTTTGTATAGAATCACCTACTAGCGTACATGGAGCCAAAAATACTTCATAAATCCAGAAAGTTTAGTGTATTCACACTTGTTGCCCTTCAACTATTAACGCAAGGTTTGTTTGTTTGTTTGTTTGTTGCCTGCCTTTTTAATTAGCATTCAAGTAAAATAAAAATGCATGTATTTAATTTCGCGAAACGCTCAAATTCTTAAAACAAAGTTTCATCCACACAAAATTTAATCCATCAATGAAATATATACGATTTTTTTAATATCATAAACCTCGATCAAGATATAAATTAGAGAGGGGTAGGGTGTCAGATCAGACCAGCGACCTCCAGAGAACTCTACTGAATGATCATGTATCTTTAGCTACAGTGAGGTGTGTTAGTGTGGCATTTGTTCTTTATTTTAGGATTACTGTAAGCGAAGAAATTTTCTTGAAAGCTGTAAGCTCTTTCTTATAGTGAACACACCGAAAGTTGGTTTGATCACCTGCAAGAGTTTGGCTCTTTCAATGGGTCTTGTAAAGCATGGGAACATCTCCTTAACGTCGTACTTTGACGGTGTAATGGTAAAACCGAAACTAGTTTCTAAATTGTCGACAAGGGTTATGTTCATTTAAAGAAGACTTTAAATGAAACGAAAGGCCTTTTTAAAACATTAGGGTATTTCCTGTAAATTACATTTGTGGCAAGTTGATAGTGTATTTACTTATTTCTTCTGTAAAAAAAGCTTGAGTAACAAAATAACAAAATACATCTACATGCTAATTGTACCGTAATTTTTAACATTCTTTTCAGTTTTATTCCAATCCAAAGAACTATACTGCCCACCATATTGTTGCTTGGGTCATGTCAAAGTCTAGAAAGGTAATCAGTAGTTAATAAACTTTATTTTATGGATGTGATCTTTATTTATTTTGAAATTTTTAGGTCATTTTCACAAAATGATCCAATATTTTTTCATTTCGTGAAAGCGCAAAAAAAGAGGGCAAGCTTGATTGTTCTTAGCTATTAATAGCCTCGATTATTCCTACAATATTCTTGAAACAAATAAATAGTTTTTAACGTTTCATGGCCTTCGCGGGATTTCCGAACGTTTTGATCACATGCTAGTGATGACGTAGTGCAACCAAAAGACCTATCGTGGAGTGCGTTTTTAACAATAGAAGACATAGGAATTCAAAATTTGCTTTGTATAGTTTAGTAAAAACTAAACGGAAAGTTAATCAAAAATTTGATGAAAAGGATATACAATATAAATTATAATTTACTATTGTATAAATAGATATATCGGGGGCGTAGTCACATATTTTGTCTGGGGGGGAGGGCGAAATCGAAAAAAAAGTGGACCTTTTTAGCTAATTTTTTTCCAAAACAGAAGTTACAAAGAAAAGTATTAGAACGAAGAAATAAATACAAAATATGACTTATTTTCATGATACTGTTGCACTAACATCTTTCTAATGTAAATACAAGCAAAATTCCTAAAGAAAATATTCTTTCAAAAACTTTTAAGATTAATAAATGCAGACCTTTTTTTCAGGCAAAAACATTTTTTTTTGGGGGGGGGGGCGGTCGCCCACTCTGCATCTTTTTCATAATTTTCATTTCTCACGTTATGGAAAATCTAGTACACTTTATAAGAAATCTAAGTTGTAACTCTAAAATTAAGTTAAATTGTAACTAACACGTGTTACGAAACGTTAACTACCATAATAATTACATACTAATTTGCATTTGTGGAAGGCGACCAGAAAAAAATGTTTCTGCTCAAAACTGTAAACCATTTAAAGATTGTAGCTACTCAAGAAAAATGTATTCATATAATTAATTTGGCGTACGAGTGACGATTGCTTGTTAATTAAAAGTTGGCTTCAATAATGCTTTTAACTTTTTCTATTGTGTCAAAATTTGGATATCGCTCCATCATATCAGAAGTAACGTCGGTTTAATTTTGATTTGTAATCGCTGAGGGTACGTCCATTTTAGGGTCGATTACCTCAGGGGCAGGGGAAGCGTTTTTACATTGAGGGGGCAAAGTTGTCTAATTGTATTGGGTTAGCAAGAAAGTTTTGAAAATTAGCAGCTCTAGAACTCCAAGAAAATAGGTCTGCATTACTTAAAGCATTACTTAAAATTTTATTGGGGGGTCCATGACACCCTTGCCCCCGCCCGCTCCCCCCGCCCCTGTACCTGTTGTGTTTTTGTTTCTTATTATATTTCCTCTTCTCACTTTTGCTTTGCAGTTGATCAACCAAATGACTCCAAATGCGACCGGAAACAACCACTACACCGAGCAGATCAAACACCCAGCCCTGGTGTTGACGACACTACATCTCCACTTTCAAACAGAAGGAGATGATATTCTGTATTATCGACAGGTATATGGTGACGAGTTCCCCCTTCTCTCTTTCAGCGACCAAAACTCAGTTTTATGAAGAGCTTATAAGTGTTTGTTTTTTTGTATCCATGATTTGAAAAAAGGGAAAATTTAATTTTTTGATCAATAAGGAATTAACCGCTTGTAAAAATTCGAAAAAAGAAAAAGTTCCAAATTTTTGATAATAAAATTTCCCCGTTGCGAAAGATTCCAAGAGCGAGAAACTGTGCGCATCGAGTACAAAATTCTTCATCCTTTGAAGTGTCAGTTTTCAAATTTTGGTTATTATGAGGCAAAACTTTCTTTTTTGATGATTTTTTCTTTAGAAATCTATTCTTTTATTATTTAAATTTCACATAAATACCAATTTTTAAATGTTGCTAGAAATAGACGCTATATGTTGATCGAATCGAAAAATGTTCATTACAAAAAGCAAGTTAATTCTCTTTTACATTCTCGCCTTACTCATCAATCTTTATTTTGAAGTCGTTTCAGACACGGTAGTAGTAGAGTCAATGTAAACTATTATTCTACGTGCCGTTAAAAGGGTTAAAAAATCTATATAAAATTTAAATAAAAGACTCATCAAAACTTTCTACCTATAAAAGTAAGGAAGCTGAAAAAAAGATATATAAATTTGCTGTGAGTTTATCATTGTTATGTGACCTGAATATGTAAACCAGCTTTGCTTTTGACCTTACAGACATTTAGAATAGTTTATTCATTCAAACTTTTCTATTAGCTGAAAGAAGTAGCTTCAATCTATTACCAGTGCAACTGTATGGAGAAAAAGGAGCCGAGAAGTGAACAGAAACAAAGAAACAATAAATGCAGAGACTTTATAACGCATGGTAAAACCGTCTACATGGTCCACCCCAGATGCTCTCATTCTTCATACTGTGGCGTGAATCAAGGGGCGTTATCCGTCGTCGATGCCCCTTACGCCCAACAGAGTCGACTTCATTTCGACAATGCCAGTGGATGTGATTGTTCCCTGTCGAGGCGTTATGGTTTCCGCCTAATGTCGGCTACACGCCATCGATGCTGTTACTTGGCTCTGCGTGTGAATGTATTGTACAAGTACTCACTTCTACCGGTAGGTGGTGTCGGTAAAAACGATCTACTGGATGTGAGTCGATTACCGGCGGATTTCGATCTGGCAAAGGTGTTGAGAAATTTACTCGTCGAAACGTCTAACGTTGAATCTGGTGACACTGACGGTGCTGCAGGAGTTCCGTTAGAAAAGCAGTGCGGCCGAAACGCGCCCTGTTGCTCAGGAGTTGAGACCCAACTCTCGAAATTGGACAGCTTAAAAGGGTTAGCCTGCAGGACAAACATAACACTGAACTTTTACGTGTTAGACTCCACGCGGTATAGCTTTCTGTTGAGACAGGCTGGTGTTGTTGGTAGTACTGACAAACCACGCTTGTTCATTGTAGATCAGTTCTCGAGAACACATCACGTGATGGAAGAGAAAATCCAATTCTCCCATATAGGTAAGTGTTGCGTGTTTGTATTTATTGCATATTAGCGAACGTTGGTTTTTGTGTATTTGTTAGTTAGTGTGTCTGGTAAATGGTATGTAAAGTAGTGAATTAAAAAACAAGAAAATCGTCAGAGGCGCATCCCGGCTAGTATAAATTATAATAGTCAGGTTTTTTCTTCGAAAAAGAGCGCAATTTTCAAGTTGAATGAGTATAAGACCAAAGGAATGTCTACAGATGTAATTCGAAGTTAAAATAAAAATTCGGTATTAAGCGTGTATCAAGGGTTTTTCATATGCTTATTTTTCAACATAATGGCAAACAGAGTTCTATTTTGATAGATACATACCGTACATGCCTATGTCACTGATGCTCAATTGTTGCTGTTTTGTATTACAATGGTGTGAAAAGATAATAGGGTCAATAATAGGATGAAATGATTGTTACCAATGTTGATTCAGCATCCAGTTTCCCCTCTAAACGCTCATATTGTTGAAAGAGTGATCCAGTGATTGATTTCATGTTTTTTTTGTTGTTTTTTTGTGATAGAGAGGTTTGTTTTGAATTACACGCGTCGTTCGCTTACACGTAAGTTCTTGAAGAACCGAAGTTCTCCATCGAGACACGAAGTTCTTCATCCAGAAATTATGGAGTTGACGACTTCATCCTTCGAAAAAGAAGTTCTGGAGGCAGACCAGGTATATATTTTTTATTCTTTCAGTGCCAACACCTTTCACCAACGCAGTGTTTCGAGGGATATGAAATTTCACAGGTGTTTTGTGTTAATTTTTTAAGACGTAGTGTTGGCCAAAAGTAAGCATGTTTAACGAATAATTTTCAAAATTATTTGGTAATTCAAGGAATTAAAACTTACAGTCGTCGGAAACGCAAGGTGCTTCGGATGCCAAACAACCAATTAGCATTGCAAAATTAACATTAGAAGTTACATTGAAAAGAAGACAACTGACAGTTGATGTTTAATTGTGGGCAAGTTGGCGAGAAGCACAAAATGTGGCATTTTTTTAGGAATTCCTTTAAAACGGCGCTGCTCTGACGTCCTGTGCTGGTTGTTCAAAATACGTCATTTAAACGTCCCGTTCTGTATTCTAGAATGTGTTGGTCATGTTTTACGCGAATTGGTGTGGTGTCTGCAAACCAACCAACCTTGTCTACTTGCGGTTAATGCATAACTATACAAAACATGACATCAAATACACAAGGTAATGTAATCTTTATAAACACCAAGGCCTGATACCAATACTGTTCAGATTATGAAAGAAGTGGCGCTCCTTAATAATCTGCATCGTACGGCAAACATACGGCTGACTTTGTCAGATGATTTTTTTCGATCCTTAAAGCACAGCGTGCCGATCTGGTAAAAACTAGATCTCAATTTGATTCGCTAAATAATTAGCACCTGATACAAATTACCTTGATTGGTACACCTTGTGGAAAGAAAGTTCTTGGGGGAATTTAATTTAATTTCGGCTGCGTAATAAATATATATACCGTAAATCGTCAAATAAGCGCACACTCTATCTAGAAAACTATTAAATAATCGCCCCCACTCGAATAAGCGCCCACTGCCTAGGAGATGATCTGAGAGAACATAAAAAGCTGTCGAAATCCTTCTTGTACTTTTTTTGTCTTTGCTTGAATTGCTTTTACATCAAAAATATCAAATTAGCGCCCGGCTGCTTATTCGAGGATTTATGGTGAATATGAAAAAGTAAATATACATAGTGAATGCTCTCCTCAGTGAGAGAAATAAAAAGTAAGTAGAAGTTGTTGCGCTCAAGGGAAACATTTCCACAATTACGCTAAAAAAAATTAAAAGGTTAAGAAGTGAACGTAATAGTAGTGCGGAGATTTTGTATTTCTTCAAATCATAATAATTTTTTAGTTATGCTAGATTACATGCTTTATGACAAATTTATGCAATGCTTGTACACAGTGACAATAGTTGATTGATTTACCCTTTTATGATATGAGAGAAAGTTCAGAAATTTCCACGCTTTATTTTTTAATTTCTAGGATTGATAATGACCGATATGAGTTGCCGTGGTATTTAACAGCACCTGTTTATCCGTCATTCGTCTTATTCCCAGCAAAAAGGTAAATTTCGTAATCAAAGTGAATCAAGCTTGATCAAAACCTTTGCTCGAATTGACATATTCAATTATTTTTTGCTTTTTCCTTTCTCGTTTCTAGGAAAGATCATTCAATTGCATTTCCACCCGATGTAGAAATTAGTGTCAATAATTTTGTCAATTTCCTGTCTGGTTCATTAGATTAGAACTATTAGTGGTTTTCAAATTTTAGCTCTATCAACATTGTTATTTATTTTCTATATTATAGATAGGTAGTTTGTAAATTATCCAATGCTTTAATGAAGGGGTACGGGTTTAATTTTTAGTCATTGAACATTTTGATAATAAATTATGTTATGTTAGGAATCTTAAATCGCTTTGAGGTTATCTGTGTTGTGTTCTTTAAAAGCATTTCAACCATTAGTGTAAACCCGGTATAGCGTTAAAAATGAAGTCTTTGTTTAAGGGATTCCTGCTTATTTTGTTCACTCGCCATTTTCTGCTTCTTCTCGACCGTTTTGTTAACATGCACCAAGTTGACTAAAATAACAAAGATAAAACACAATTCTCTAGACTGGTCCCTTCACTTAGTTCAGACTACGGTTACGGAAGAAAAAAACACCTCGCAAAACCTATTCGCTGATGTTTTCTTGTTGTATACTTTCTTTGTACAAATGTACAAGTCTTAAAGTCTTAGCAAATCCTAAAAATGTGCTAAAAATGTGAACTTACATAAAAAATATCTCGTAGAAATAGAAAAGATTTTGGAAAACTGTAAAAATATTCATGAAATAACTTTTGGGATCCAAAACAATGAAAAATAGTTTTTTATGCAGGAATTCCTTTATTAAGACAAAACTATAGGGCGGATATGTCCGTATTTTAGAGAGCAATATATAGAATGAGATGTATGAATCTGCCAAATTTAGTTCCTGCCAAAATTGCCAAAAAGAAAAACTTTTCACTACATGTATTTGCCAAACAAAAATCAGAAAAGATAACGTTCATTTTTTTTATTATTATTTTTCTATACGTTTCGCTGCATCTCTTACACCATCTTCGCTAGATAACTAACAAAAATGTTAAAAAAAATTGTGAAGAAAATCACTTAAGTAAATAGGACCAATTATAATCTGATTAACAATCAATTTATAATAGACGCGTCTATAAAAGTCAGAAAATATCAAGGGAAAACGAGGTGACATTACTATTAAGAATAGGTTTCATCCTCTTTACCAACATTGTCTCCTTAATTAGTAGTTCTTTATCATGTTTCCCATGGGAGAGAACTTTAACATTTTCGAAGCTTACTGAATGATGTCTCATGATGTGTTCCGTTACTGCCGTAGGTTTTCTTACGTCGGTATGCTCCTTGAATCTTGTTGAAAGGTGTCGTTTTGTTGTTCCAATATACTGGGCATTGCAATCTGTGCAGTGTATTCCATACACAATGAACGACTTAAACCTTGAAGGTATCGGATCTTTAAGCGAAAACAGGTTAGCAATGCAGAATGTAGTGAGGAAATGTGGGAAATTTTGTTTAACTACGATATAAACAAAGTGTGTGAACACACATTTATTAGTTAATAAAAAGACAGAGACGAAAGCAGATGACGAAGAAATATTGATTAGTTCGAAATGTTTCCTTTTTTTTCTTTTCTTCACGACCAAACCACATGTATCTATTAAAATAAAACCTATAGAAATTGGGAAGAAAAGATTTTTAATTGCCGTAGAAAATCACTTTGTTGCTTAGAGGCTTTTATTTTTCTCAAAAGACTAAAAGGGATTCTGACATCCCAAGAGACCATATTGCAATTATTTCTTTGCAAATAGATTCTATTTTTATAGTATAGTATTTGCCAAGCGAGTTTAAGAAACCTGCAACAGGAAGAGGAAAATTTCGAATAATTACTCCTTTTATTTCTTATATAAAATAACTATAACTATAACAATAAAATAGTAAGCAACAAAATTTAAATTTTTAATGAAATTTAAAATCTAATCAATATATTGATCTACATAATTAAAAAGAAATTTTCTAACAAAAAATATTTTATAAATCTTTTACAATCCAAAAATGAAGGGGAGAGGGGGAGGAGGGGAGAGGGGGAGGAGGGAAGAGGGAGAGGGGCAGGTTAAAAAAAAAGTTTCCAAGGAAAATCAGTAGAACGATGGAGTTGTACAACGTTTAATCTTTCGGCGTTTTATCAACGAAGTAGCCTGAGATTTGGGCGAGAAGAAATTCTAAGCAAAATAATAACTTATGATAAATGATACGTCAATAACGTCAATAACTTATATATGATAAAACTCATGTCACCTCAGTCGGTATCACTGTCGGATGATGAAGCAGATGACGTTGAGCTGTCAGAAACTGTTTGCGAGACGCCGATCCTTAGAACAACCGCATCATCAGCGCTATCGTTATTTTCATTTCTTAAAGGAAGTTGTTGTTGTTGCTGTACCACATGCGGAGACCGCGAGCGAGCTCTGTGGACGCGCGGGCGATCACGGCGATGACGTTCACGTTCGCCTCGCTCTCTACGACCGCCTCCGCCGCTGGAAATGTTGATAGTTTGGTTACTAAGATCATACACCGGAGACATATCCGGCTCGTACGGCGTATTGTTCTGGCGTGCAGGAGAGTGATTCACATTGTTTCGATGAGATTGTTGTTGTTGTTGAGTGTTGTTTGCGTACGCGTCGTTCATCGCAGAATCCGATTCCACAGATTCGACCGAGTCAGAGAACTCTGCGTTGTCGTTCTCCAAATTGATAGTGTCTTCTATGTCGTGTAGAATCCCTACGGTGAACGGCTGCGCTGGATCCGAGTTGAACGAACGAGGGGAAGGGATGTTATACGAGATACAGTCGTATGTGTCGTAGTTGTCTCGATTATTACTGCCTCCGCGATGATGATGATGATGATGATGACGGCGATGGTTGTGAGGGTGATTGCCTCGATTGTTAGTGTTGCTTTTGGAGACGAGATCGTTTACCTGCTCCTCTAATTTGGATATACGTCCGAGGAGCTCATTCGAGACATCTGGAAATAAATGTGTAAAATCACTTCTTAATTCCACATTTTATGCTTTTCTTAAGCCTAAACTGCAACAAACATAAACAATTGTATTAACCATAGATTTCGTCAGCGAAAACCTTTCGCATTAAAATTTAGTCACCTGGGTCAAATTTTCGTCACCTGGGTCAAATTTTCGTCACCAACTGAAAGATTTATCACTAGTTAGGCAAGGATTTTACTAACGGGGAAAAATTTTTGTTTAAAAGGGTTAACAAATATTCCTTAATGTTTTATCCGCCATTATGAGCTGGAGTTGTAGTTTCTTCTTCACGGGCAATTTTTAAAAAAATTATTGATTAAATTTACTTTTGCAGTTGTTTAATTTAGCAAAAATACCTTAGCCCTTTAAGTGTCAGCCCTTCTTGGGAAAATGCAGTTTTAGGGATTACATCAGTAGCAATTTCAATTTTCAATGGCGTTAAAAGTCCTACTGTTTTGACAAAACTAAATATATTTGGTACCACTCGCCGGGAAATTTAATTCTCTTTAATATGGATCTCAATTATCGGTCTTTACTTTGAAGTGATCCAAAAGTTGTGGTTTCCGAAAGGAGACATGGTATCTCGGAGTCCCCATGTACAGTATACTCCGCATTGGCACTTGAAAGGTTAAGGTAGGCTTTATAAGAAACTATTCATAAATATAATTATTAGAAAGGTTAGAGCAAGTTAAAAAAAGGGGAAACCTATAATGTAAGTAACAAAATCGGACAAAAAAACATTGTAGATCAAAACATTTCGTCAACTCTGAATAACAATGAATAATTTTTTATGTCCATGTCTATTCCTTGGTATACACGGAAAATAATACCGTTGATCGAAAAAATAAATAACGGGTATATTGTAATGACAGAATTCGTCTGGAAGACGTGAGACGTTAGTGTTCGTTTTCGGTAGAACACCACACTACATAAACTTTCGATTAAACCCTGAGTAATTCTAGTTTTGTCTTACCAAGAATTTCTCTGGACTATTGGTTTTGGAATTTTTGATCGTACTTAATTTCGAATGATTTCGTCACCTGTCCGATGGTTTGTCCGTTAAAGAATATGGTACTCGAAAGCTGCATGTTTTAACAATTAGCTTACCTTGAAAGTGTGTACGCAATGCTTGAATACAATTATGAGAATTCTGTTCTCCTAACGTCAAAAACATTTCGCAGCCCTGTTCACACATAACTGTTCGTTTGGCACATGCATCTGTGTGAGCTTTATAGTCTTTCCTTAAAACTCGAATATTGCATCCTTCGTAAGTGCAAGCAACCAAACCATAGGGACACGAAGCAATATGTCCTTGCAGACTCTCCAAAGAGATGACTTCTGAACACCCGCGTACCTTGTTGTCGCAAAAGATTTTTTGTTTACTTATGATGTTTTTCAAAAGTGGAACAACAGACTGCAGGTCTCTCTTGTGCACAGGTGCCCGACAATGAGGGCAAGACTTTTGATTGGACAGCCATGTCTTTATGCACTGAGAGCAGAAGACATGTCTACATGGCGATTCAACTGGGTCTTCCAAGATGCACGTGCAGATACAGCATATGAGTTCCAAGTTGACTTCCCCTTCTGGGAATCGATCGATATCCCATCCCATAATTAGCGTGTTGTTATGACATCTTCAATAAATAAAAATAAATAAATAAAAGTAAGTTAAGAGAGAGTGTATGACAAAAACGAGTTTTATTATAAAGCGGGACATGCAAAATGGTAGAAAGAAGCTAAAGTCAATGTTTTAAAAGAAAATTCTGATTACAAAGAGATCTTGAGAGTTGTTTCAGTTTTCATAGTCTCCTTCATTTGAAAGAGTCGTTTCAAAGAGATCTTGAGAATACTTGCTTCCAAACTTCAGGAGTACGAGACCGTTAAAAAACTCTAAAGAGTAAAAATCATGACTATATATATATTTCATTTTACTGATCATTATATGTATTACTCAGACCATGCTCTCTGATAACTGAATTATTTGTTTCAAATGTCAGCTACTTTATCATTGCTACATTAAAATACTGCTGTTTAGAATTATCGCCACTTCAGTCACATGTGATTTTTTTATCAATATTTAATTAGTTTTGCATAGTGCAACATTTTTTTGGAACATTTTTTACCTTACATTATCTTCGAAAACTTTAAGATGGAAAAAGTAAATTAGTAAAATAACTATGTAGTTTGTCCATCATGTATTTAGTTAAAGCAATATATACGCACGGACACAGTACTGTGACTTATGTCATATGGGTGAAATACTCTGTAAAAATACCTTTAAAAAACTGATTATTTTCATTTATTTTCGTTTTCCTTCCCTTTGGAATGTTACTTTAGTGTAGCACAACAAGTAAAAAAGCCTTTTAATCAACCTTGTGTTTGATTGTGGCTGTCGTAATTATTTGTTATTATACTGATAATTCATCAAATGGATAGCCCGTCTTTTCGTTCAACTTCTTCTCAACCTTTCAAAAAAATCAATTTTCCACAAAACAGGCTTTAAAATAAAAATTATATGTAATGAGCATTTCCTCCAATTTTTGCACACCTGATATTTTATTAAAAGAAAATAGGTAATTTATCAACATTCTGCACATTATATATATAGTTTAAAATTATAACTCAACCTTCTCAATTCGTATTTTTAACTATAACTCAAGTAATTGTTCCTCAAGTCATTTTTTGTAAAAATAATCGTTCATGAAAATTCCTTTAAAAATTTATTTTTTTAATTCGTGGGAATAAACCCTCAAAGGTTCTTTCTTTAAAGTCAAACATAGGATGATAAGTTTCGATGTGGGTATGTGGGTGTTGTATGATTTTATGTTACTCATGGCAGTAAAACAAATAAGCCACAATAGATATTTTATGTTTTTTGTGTTATTTTTGTTAGTTTAACCCTTTTCTGCCATGGCCTTTTTAAAAAGAAACATTAACAGTGTCACACTGTCTTTGTAAAAGCATAAATTTACAATACTTTGGTCAATGTCTTACATGTAAGTTGTGGCACACAGTGTGTGGGTTTTTGGCTTTGAAATTGCTGGCATTTTTAGCATGAGACACTGTTAGTGAGTTTTAGCATGATTTACTTGGAAGTAATTGACAAAATTATAGAGGTCATGGCATAAATTACAGCAGTTTAAAGGTTAAACGATAGTCAAAATTATGATGAAGTCATCTCATTGGTTGAGTCAATGTTTGACTCCCCTAACATATCCCTTTTAATAAGTTTTTTTAAAAACCAAAATAGTGGCAGGCCAATTTAAGTTAACATGATTTTCAGATCCAGATGTTTTATGTTCCGCTTTTTCTGTCTACCTCACAAATTGTTTTTACAAAATAATAATAGGAAATTGACATTAATAGGAAACAAATAGAAAATAAAAAGACACGTTTAACTACTACGGTAGTACTACTGCTACAGACTCCATACTGGTGTCATTTGCGATCCATGAAGAAAATGCCAACATTGGAAAAGAGCAAATATTATCTAAATTGAGACAAGAATACTTGCTTGTCAAAACACATATATACATTTACCAAAAGAATAATGAGATCTTGTTTACCATGCAACAAGTGTACAGCAAAGGCACGAACACCTATTATATATACTGGAGTAGATTTTGTCAGTCTGAAAAATCTTATTATATATGCATATGCATAAAAATTTACAAAAATTTAATCCAGAAAGACTCTTGCAAGTGATACAACAAAATCTACAAATAGACATTAAAAAACCAACAACTATATATATATGTTAAATAATATTATTTCCTCTTTCAAAACCTGGAAACGTTAAAATTCCTTTCCATTCAAACATAATCAAGGTTCAAAGAAAATATATATGCATAAATACTGTTTTTTTTTTAGAAAAATGGGAAACTTTTAAATTTCTTTTGCTGATATCAAAAATGGTGTCATAAAATTTTCAATGTCTAAATTGCATATATATGCATATATATATTCCTTTCCATGGAAACATACATTTGTTCAAGACCTTTAAAGATTCTGACAAATTTAAAGTTTGGTGATTTGGTACTCCTCAAAACTAAAGCAAAAGTGTATGACTAATGGCAGGGTAGACTACACCCAGCAAAGGACGGAATCATCCGCATCACAGATATCAAAACAGTATATATATAACTGATACATGACCGGTAGTAAAATGTATCCTTTACCAGTAATGGACCTCTGTTAAAAAGAGGAGAATGAAAACGCACCAAAGGAAATAGTGTGAACAATTATATTTATGCCATAGGTAGGCCTATTCATCATTCCTTGGGAGAACCAATTAGACTGGACAAGTTATATTACTTAAAGAACCAATTGAAAGATTGTATAAGAAGAGAGAGTGATGTGGGATATATAATTTTTTTCATCTTTTAGAGGATAATGAAACAGCCAATTTTCATTTTTTTGGTTTCTTCAGTTCTAGTAGTTTTTTTGGTTCCTTCAGTGCTAGATAAAGCACGCAAGCTACACACATTAAAAATAGGAATCTCTTATTTTAGGTCATCCTCCAAATAAAACGTTAGGTGTATGACGTCTTAAGTTAAAAGCTAGATTGTTCTTATCTTCTTATAGAACTAAAAAACTTACATTCTTTTGTTGTTCTTCCACTTCTTCTTCGCTGGGTTTCGCCTTGGTGTCAAAAGCGAAACTGCATTTCGATTGCCGGTCAGAAAGTTTATGTTTATATGACCATATTTAGAAGCATTATGCCCATACACGGAGACAATCGATATACCGTGGCCGCTTTTACCGCAAAAAGAGCTTCTACTTTTTTAACAGAAGCAGGCATGCAAACGAGAAACCGCATATCCATGATGGCTCTCTTCTCTCAAATGAATATCAATCAAAAATAACAAATGACAAACAAGATTCTTCACTTGTGATGTGGTTAGTTACGTCTTCTTTTTCAACATTCTCTTTCTTTAGAAGCCTTGAGTAAGAATGACTATTTTCTCTTGTATATTTTGTTTATGAAAATAATATCAACAAATATTACTTTAGCTAACCACTACACTAGCTATCTGTTGCTATAATCTTTAATTATTACACAGGCAACATTTATTGCCACTTGTATTCTGTTTGTATATGTTGTGTTGTCTTTCTAGGTAGAGCCTTTTGGTAATTATAATATTCCACATTTATCATCTCTTTGTAATTTTGTTGAGACATGGCTTGTTAGGGCAAGAGAGAGAGAGAGAGAGAGTAGAGAGGGGAGAGGGTACTGACTGGGCTGCATGTTTGTTGACCTTCTTCTTTTGCTGTATTAGAAACTTTTTCTTAAGCAAGCAACACTCAGTTTTTATATCTATTATATAATAACATAATTTTGTCTGTGTGTGTCTAACATGATGTCATATGAAGTCATTGCATTGTTCAGCGGAAAAACTAGGAAGTAACAGTGAGAGGCTAAAGAAGGCTAGCAATCTGGGCTAGAAGAGAAGTTATTTGTAAAACCTCAAAAAGTTAAAAACGTAAAAATAGACATCAAATTATAAAGAAAAAATGAAGCCATTGCAGTGTATTATTGACTTATTTATTGATTTATAGGGTTTTGGAGGCATGACATTTGATGTTTTAGATATTTTGAGATCCAAGAGTCAAACATCTAACTAATACCTAAAAAATTAAAACCCATGGCTATTTTTGGTCTTTTTATGATGTCATCAAAACCTTAAAACTGCAAAATTTCATGAACAGGAAGTGCTACAAGGGTGGTTGGCCCATCATTAGAAAGAGAATAAGATGTAACCATTAATATATAGTTGTTAGATTTTTATAGTATTTAATTTTCACTAGTCATTACAGTGTTTCAATGATATATTGATTGATTAAATTATTGTATCATACTATCTAATAAAGGAAGTGAGTGTGCATAACTATTATCTACAGGTATAGCATACATGAGGGAGGTAACCCTATTTTCCAGAAACAAGTGGAAAAAACAAATAAATTTTATGGTACCGTGGATTTACCATATTTTGAACACGTACCTTATTTTGAACGTATGTAAACAAACTATTCAGCAGACTTCATCGCGTATTCCACTAACCGTATGGGTTGTCAAACAAACCAAAAATGATCAAAAAATATTGTTGTAAACTATGTTTGTTTGCGCTTTTAAATTGG
>JAUEKX010431263.1:0-11236 GCA_031834005.1 Dendronotus venustus
CAACAACATCTTGTTAGTCTTCTGGGTGTGGCGGCGGACCGCTCTTAAACTGTCGGGTTTAACCACCACACCCTTTCTTATTTATTGTTTCTGAAAGAGCAACTTATACTCAGTGACTAAATGGTTGAGTATTTTTATCTGTGAATGCAGCAATTACAGAATAATAAATATAGTTTGAGACAACCTCGTCGCAACCATGTCGCTTTGATCTTTCCGAAATTATCTTTGCCTAGATTTAGTTACAATTTAAAAACCGTAAAGTCAAACTACCCTCAGCGACGAAAGCGACAGGGTATCCGCATTAGTATCGCTGCAGCCATTATTGATGTTATTTCCGCTACTTTTCGAAAGTATAAATATGGCGTTCATTAGTTTATTTCTTGTTTTGTTTGACATCACGTCAAAATAATCATTGAATTTATCGCATATATTTACATTCATACAATTGAAAACTTGTCTACATACACGGTGTGTTTGTACAGTTCTTATAGATAAAATGTCATTTTCTTCTTGAAACCGCTTGTTGAAGATGATGGTAAAAGCCCTTCTTTTAAAGCTAGAAATCTTCTTTTTTACGGTCTCAGTATACGTAGCTACTTGTGATGATGGAGCAATAAGTGAGAATGGGAATAAACATTGTCTTGTATATTGTATAACATAAGATCAGTGTGAGTTGAGGAGGAATTCTTCTCATCAAATGAAGCCTAGAGAATGTTATTTTATAAACATAATCAATATGATCACTCAACAAAGAGTTTGGTCAAGTTTAACCCCAAGATATTGTTTTTGTATTTGAAATTTTGCTGAAGCGATAACAAATATCTAGTGGTTGGTTTTTTACTTTCTGGGAAGTCCCAAAAAGCATAACTTCAATCTTTCCTTTTTTCATATTCATAACAAGGTCCATGGACTTCATCCAATCAGCAACAGCGTTGAAATCTGCCTGCAAATAGTCTTGGATCAATTTTTTTGACTTTCCCGAGAAGTATATTACAGTGTCAGTTGCATAAGTGATAATTCTTGAGTGCTTTAAAACTGTGTCGATATCATTAAAGGGAATAAGAAATAGCAAGGGTCCAAGAATAGAACTTTAGCGAACACCACAAGTGATCTTTCTCGGTTTGGATATACTTTAAATAATTCTTTATTTCCTCGATGTTTACGTCAAAGATAATGTTTTAGAGTTAAGTTATCTTAATCCTTTAAGTCACAACCCCCTTTAGGAAAATGCAAAGTCACAACACTCTTTATGTAAAATTAGAATTCATTAGTTCATTCTTTAACGAAATAACGTCAAAAAATATATTATTTTTAGGTATATTTTTTCTTGGGGGACATCCAGTTACCCCTTAAAAATAGAGATGTGAATTACCTCTAGAGATGCGAATTTCACTTTTTCTTAATATCGTAACTAAATATATTTTTGATGCTCTCAAAATTCTTATTAAATAAAACGAATGTAACATTTTATTTATAAGAACTTTTTTTAACAATCCATCTGTTATCTCAAATAATCAGCACCTTGAACTAAATGCTAGGAGTGTATGTTTTCCGCATTGTATGTTTTCCGCATTGTATGTCTTCCGCATTGTATGTCTTCCGCATTGTATGTCTTCAAAAATTTGATTTTTGTAAGGTTCTTGTTCCTGAGAAATTGAAATTTTGCCAAATTTATCGTATTTGTTTTTTTTTGAAAATAAAGATCTCTTTTCTTTCTTTTTAATCAATATTGGATTTTATTTATGTCCAAATGTTTCGGATTACATTCAATTTAAGTATATGATGTGATATGCTGGTAGCAAATAAAAATCGGTTTGCCTACATGATAATGCCGTAAATAGATCTGAATTGTCCTCTGTATGTTATAATCAAAATGGTAGGTACAATTGCAAAAAAAGAATAGAACAGTTATACACGCAAAGAACGCCTATAAAATATACGAAAGCAGCTAGGTCTCCTGCTTAGTGTTTTATCTAGCTCTTTTGAAGGTCTAAGTTCCCGGAAATTTGCTTTAAATGCTGTAGCTTAGTAGTTTTTTCATACTTTCGTTAATTATTTTCTTCTTACTATTAGTTTTATACTATATTTGAAAGAAGTTCTGCTTATTGGCTGAGAAAATGGAATATTTTTATTTGTTTGTTATTTTCTGTAAGTATTTGTGCAAAAAGATTTTATATCTCGAAAGAATGTGCAATCATTCCGTAAATTTTTCATACCATGATTACTTTCATAACTTAATTTATTTTTTGTTCTACTTGTTTTACTATAAAAGGTTACAAGGGTAAAAATCTAAGTTCTATTTTGTCAAACGATGAAGTAATCTTACAGTCAAGTTGGGTTGGTGTGTAACTCTTCTATGATTTTCAAAAAAAAAAAAGATATTGGAACATATAGGATTGAAAAAGAGATTCAGAGAGAAAATTTGCTGTCAAAAATGCAGCTGCTTTATTTCATTTATATATTATTATAGAACTCAGGATTAATTTTAATATTACTCGTTTAAAAAAAAAGAATTTCTTACAACCGGCATAGGCTGAAAGTAAGCTAAAACTTAAGCACATACAGTTCAGACTTTCTTATAAAACACGTGTACTGTCTTTTGAAATCACATTTTTATATACTGTCAATTAATTTTTTATTAGTGTCATTTTTAAATTCTGGAGGTAATAATACAGTGCACATACAGTTAGTCCCCAAGAAATACGAACGCTTCACTGTTAGAAATTAGTTGATTAAATGTAGTTGAAATTCAGAACACTTAGACTTTTCTTCTAATCATCATTTTGACGGCTTTCAAACTGATAGAATAATCACTGATCCAAGAGCGCCATTGAATACCTTGATTTGATGAAAAATTTTCTTCTGTATAGTATTTTGCATTTGGAAAGAATAGACCACAAGCTTTGAACCAGAATCCTCCTCTACCACTGGCAACATTTGAGCATACTTTTTCATTCTTCTTATCGTTATCTGAGTCAGGAGTTGTGAACATCATACCATCCTCTAAATAAGCGGTGCCAGTTAACCCAGAAACATGTAGGCGGTATTTTTGCTCTTCGTTATCGACTTTGAATTCGGTGTATTTTGCGAAGTTGACTTCTCCGTTGAATCGTTCACCTTGAGTGTAAACCTCATGATCATAACGAGTAGTAAGGTAATTTAATATGTCGTTGCCTAACCAGAATTCACTTTCCAATGATCCAAAGCCTTGTTTATAATCTTCCCAATTCTTTTGGAAATCAACTTCTCCGTTATGTCGATACTGAAAGACGAGCCAACCTCCACCATCTATCTCCATGTTACATCTTACTCGTTTTGAAAATCCTCCGGGGATGACAATGATATAAATTCCTGTTTCTCGTGCACCTATGTTGTACCAATCCAAACAGTCTCTCATTTCTGGGACAACTGAGTGCAATACTGAATTCTTTTCGTCATCTTTTTCTTCTAATATCAGATATTCTATCGTGGTGTTATAGAGAAGACACTTAAGAGCATTTGTGTTACTCTGATCAACTAAGAATGAATAACATTTCGTGTCGTGGGAGCAAATGCTGAAACAGCGTTCTTCTGCTTCGTTTATGTTGATGGTTTGGTAAGGTGGTTGTGATGGTCGTTGGTTCAGAGCGACTTTGTTGAATATTTTAGATGTAACTCGCGCGATTAAGCTTAACTGAAATAGAAATACCATGCATTTTCTGGTATTCATTTTTATTATGATATTCTTTATGATTATTTTTGTTCTCTGAAACTATTAAGTTAAGTCATTCATCGTTCATCCATCCTAACTTTTTTAAACTCTTTTCACACACTTACCTTCAATCGACTCTTTTTTGCTTTGAGTATTGTTACAAAACTCAATTCATTTGTCATTGAAAGATTTATTATATATTGAAGTATTTTGTATTGATTTTGTATTTTGTATAACTTCTTGAATTAACATAATCAATTCATCTGGTCTAACATAATAATCTACATAGAGGTTCGACAATATACAATGGCTTTCCGTAACCACGCTCTGATTATTGATGAAATATGCTAAAATAGTGTATTTATTTAAATGATCTCATGATTAATAATTTGTTTTAAAACAAGAACCTAATGATTTAAGAAGAATGCTGCTTGTTCTCGCCTGGCCATAAGTATTTGTTAAATTTACAACATTTATTTACTATGATAAGAAAATATTTTTGAATGTTGTTGTTTTAATACATTGTGTATGCAATTCTAATCTCTTTTTCGTTCTATAGCGACGTGGAGTGCGGGAAAATTAGTTTCGCAATTATGAAAGAGCCAGTAATTGCACTTAGCGGTATCACGTGCGATAGGAAGAATATTAAAGAAAATTTACAGGAATGTAATTTTCTGTCTTTCATCAAACCATGGCAACTACATATTTTTCATCAGAACCTAATTTGGTTCTATAATAACCCTAACCCTAACCCTAACCCTAACCCTAACCTTCTATTTTATTTTTATTTTTTATTTTAGATCTAATTACTCGTGCAGAACTTAAAGCCAGTCAACTTATACCTAACCTCGCCATTAAGGAAGTGATTGACGATTCAACTCGGTCGTTCTCGTAGTACGTACTTTTGTGGTACAGTTTTATTATCATACTCATGAATGTGCTTTTATACCTCCACCATATCACCTTGTGTTCTCCTATGTGCTAGAGTTGGTTATTTATGTCTTGTCAATCTTTCTTGAGAAGTATGAGAAGTTCTTTAAATCATACACAAGTTTAGTTGTTCCTCTCTGTACGCTCTCTAACAAATTGATTTGTTTCCGTAGGCGAGATGACTAAATAACATGGGCATATTCAAGATGTGGCCTGACAAAAGTGGTGCACAACTGTATAAGTAGTTCACAGTCCGTGTATAAGAAGTTTCTGCGAATGAGTCCTACCATAGAATTGGCCTTTATATTGTTACTATTGTTAGTCTATTGTTACTCCGAGGTCTGCGAAAACATGTTCTAACTCATGGCCATTCAACGTGCATTGGTTGTGCATGAACGATGTTTTCAAGCTTACCAAGCGACAAGACGTAGCATTTGTCTGGTTGTAATTTCAGGAGCCATTTTTCTGACCAGCATTCAAGCGCTTCAATGTCTGCTTGAAGCGAAATTGAGTCTTCTCTAGATTTGATACACATGCGAAGATCTTTGTATCATCTGCAAAGAGATAAGCATGCGATTTTACCGATTTTAGATGCGGTCATTGATATAGATGACAAACAAGATTGGGCCGAGAACACTTCTTTGAGGTATCCCACTTATAACTGGTGCTGATGTAGGTGAGGTTCCGTTAACTTTCACTATTTGAGAACGTTTGAAGACAAATGATAAGACGCTATGGTAGTATTCCTCTTCCAAGAAACGGTGTATTTTGAAGAATTTATGATTGGACGAGGCTTCATCAGAAGTAGTAGCTAAAACTTTCAACTTTGCATTTAAGCTCGCAAATACCAACAGCCTGCCAAAACAGTGGGAATAATTCTGCAGCAGTGGCCCCTATGGTAGCAAAATTTGCTGAATTTTGCTTTGAACTTCATTGGATTTACGAGTGAAGCAATTGTATCAGCCTTCTTATCAATTGTAGCCCGATTAATGGATGTATCTGAATCTTCATCCAAGAGTAACACAACATGTCTTTCAGAATCACTAAAGTCTTTAGTTTTCCTAATCAGTTCATCAATACTTTCATTATTAAAACCTTGTTTTGGGCAAATATAGTTTTTATAATCGTAGTCGCCTTTGACTTGGTACAATGAGGAAGCCAGTTCATCCATCTTTCTCGTTATATTGTAAATCTTCATACGCAGAAGACGACTTAGATGATAATGACAAGCAATAGCGTATGATTGATGGGTGGTACCTTACTCTGGTGGAAGAATTCTCCAGATACTTCTGTTGCTCCTCCCAGAAGTACTTCATAAATGGAGAATTTTTACTTGGGTCTGCGGATGACATTATTGACTTGAGACCATCACTAAGATTTATGCTGGCAGAAACTGCTGAGTTTTTAATCAGGTTAAGTGATTTTATACGCTGCAAAAGGGTGGAAATGGTTGTATTTTCATTGATGATATCTGTATCTGACAATAAGTGGTTTGACTTTACTTCCCAGTTATACACGAGGAGATTAATTAAAAGTTCTTCCTTTACAAGTATTTCAAACTTTGATAAAACAAATTAATTCGTCCATGTAATATATGGAGGTAAATTCACTCTTGTCTCTTTTTTAACCAAAGGGAAGTTCAAAGAGTCTTCTTATTCTGTTGAATTTCTAAAATCTTTTATAACAAACAGTTTTCTCATTTGTTAGGGGAGGTATGCTGGAAGCTAAAGATCCTAATGCTTGAAAATGATCTCTGAACTTCTGGAGTTGGGAATGACTTTATTGGTAAATTAAGAGTGGGTAAAGAATCTGGGATTAAAGTGGTTTTATATGTTCCTGTTTAAGGCTTCCTCGGGGTAATGTAGTTCACATGTGTGCAGTGTTTTAGCCCTGCGTCGGTCTCTTGTCTTTTGTTATTGTGTTCAGTATTTTCGCTCGTCATTGCATATTGTATTCATCGTTCCCTGATGGCACTATAAAAATGGATATCTCTTTAGCTTTCCTGGAGATTGAGCAACTAAAGATGGAACAATTTGTCCCAGGGATATTAAGAATTTAAGTAGAGATTTGAACCACGAATACTTTTCACGCTATAAACTATGCACTTATTAGGGACTGGGTATTATAAACAAACGCGATCCAAGCAGAACAATAAACAATAAAACGACCCGAAACGGCCCGTGTTTCCAGAGTAACTCCTTCTTATGACTATGCTTGGACCCCAGATATTTTATGCACATCTACGACCTCATTAAAATCTTTAAACTGCAATATCATTTGAATGGGAATTCCTACGAGGATTGTTGACCCATCGTCGGAAAAGTAATTGGGTATAGAACTGAACTATTAACGTTCCAAGATATTAAATCAAAGTTTTCGAAAAATCGGGTCCGAGGGCCAAATTAAAATTAGCCCATTTATTTCATCAAATCCTGAAACAAACAATATTTCATAAACAGCAAGTGCTATGAGGATGGTTGATCCCTCATAAGAAAGGAAGTAAGATGTTGGATTTGATTGTTATTATTTAAAAATATCAAATATTATTTAAAAGTCATTGCAGTGTTTTATTGTTTTATTGATTGAATTATTGCATACCAGAGGACGTTTGGCACATTTTAATAGACGTTTTTTGGGTTCGAGTATCTTATTAAATAATTTACAAAGAATGTTTGAATAACATGATTTGAATTTAATTCTGGGATCCATGACATGATCAAAATTTACAACCTATTTTATATTAACGGAAGTGAGTGTGCCTGGCCATTATTACGCGGTTGGAGCTGGGTCTCCCGGCTAGTTTATTAAATATACCAGCATAATAAAAATGTCCGTTTATAAGACTTTTTGGATATACGCATGGATAAATTTTAGGATCTCATCGAAATTAACAAATCTACCAAAAGTGAGTGTGCATGACCATTATCGCACAGACTAGGGCTTTTTAAATCTGCAAAATCCGCGAACATTTTATCCAAATGCATGAAGAAATCCCGAGAAAACATTATATATTTAAAAGAATGGCTATTTTTTTAAATTGCAATTTTTGAATAAAAATCAACACATTTAATAATGGTAATATATATATATATGGTTGGGATTGTAAATGGTTATAAAGCTAATTTCATTATTGAAAAAACATACAAATAAACAAAACTTGTTTTCTTCCACCTCCAATTATAAATCCAAAAATAAAGTTACAAAGTAATATTTTTCTAAAGTATAAATTTTTTAAAGTATAAACCTGTCTCGTTTTTACAGACATTTGGATCTAAAAAAACCCATGTGTAGGAGAGCAAGGAGGAAAATTATCTGTTGAGAAACATTACAAAATAATTGTCTTTTACTCTCCTTCGGAGATGTGAATATTATGATTGTTTAAAGCTGCCGAATACAAAAACAAAAAAACAATTAATTTTGTTTTGCGAAGAAAGGTCAAGAAAGTCTTTTAGTACCTTAAGGGAAGAAATTTTCGCGGTTTTTGGCCTAATTCGCGAAATTAAATTCCGCGAAAATTTCTTCCCTTAAGGTATGCCTAAAAGAGATCCTTCAAAATTCATTAATGGAAAAAAAAATAATTTAAAAACAGAAAATTTGAATTTTTGGCAAAAAAAATCCCCAGTAATAAATTTAACTAAATACTCGCGAAAATTAATATAATGCAGATTATATAAGCATTAATTATACCCATATAAGGAGTTCGCTAAAGCACGTAATTTAATACACATGGAATGTAGAGTATAACTTTACAGCGGCGCTTAAGATTATTTTTGTATATTCTTGGTATTCAATTGAAAATACGAAGAAACTTTTAGAAATTCCAAGAACTAAATTTTTTGTCTGTGTTACATTCAGAAGGGCTGTACGCAGGTGTTCAGATACGTAATTTTGCAAACTTATAAAAAAACAAACAAATATATATATATACATATTATGCATTGAGTAAAACTATACCGACGTTGCCGTCTCAACAAATACTTTTATTGTGCTTGGAATGTTTGTGTTGCCAATGTCCACTATGTTTTTTATGATGTTGTTGATGTTGTTGTTGTCCGTTGCTATGACGACGATCACCATGGTGATGATGATGTTTAATGGTCGTCGAGTGTGGGAGCGAGTCGTTGTTATTCTGGATTGTAAATAGAGAGAATTATATTTTTAATAATAATTAGATTAGTTTTTTGTTGTACTATTTAGTTTTAACCACGTTGTATCAAGTACTACAACCCACGGTTTACACTACACTACACCTGTAAACCCACGGTTTGAACGGGACTGACCACGAGGAAAGGTTCCTACCTTATTATCATTTCGATAGTTTTGCAGCTGTTGAAAAGAGTTCGTTGCCGGTTTATTAGTATCGTCGTTTTCCTCCATCTTACGGGGTTTTTTGACTTTCTTTGTTTTCCCAGCATCGTATTCTTCGTCCCATTCGTCTTGTCGTAGTTCTCCATCTTTGGTGTTTTTCAAAGTGTACAAATCGGAATGGTCTTGGGTATCGTCCCACGAACTCACTGAAGATAATGCAAGTTAAGATTATAAATATCATATTACACCTTTAGCTTGCCATGTATCAGTTCTTTTTGGGAACACAATGTTTTGGTGCGCTCATAAAAGACATTGTGTTGGGCAAAACATATTTACTACCATTCGAAAGGAGATTTTAATTCATTCATCAGTCTTTTTATTTTCAAGTTATTTTCAATTCCAAGTTACGGCTTTTGGAAACAGATAAGGTTTTTTTTTTATTTCTTCGAGTAATACGCGGGTTTTACGTTAGGTTTTGAGGAGCTTGAACAATTGGTCGCTGGTCAAAACTAAACATGCCTACTAGCATTCAAAAGTTCAAAAGTAATGGATTTTGGAAACAGACATAGTAATTTGGGCCCTAGTTAACTGGCCATTGACACTTTAGTTGTTTTTTTCCAACCTTAGATTGTACTGACTACTCACCGAATTCCCCTTCCACCTTGTTAAGAGAACTACAATATCTATTATTAAACGAAGACAATTAAAATACCTTTATTAGCTGCAGTAATAAGTTCATCGACTGCCTTATTTGGCTTCATTGCACCGTCCCACGTACTCGTCCGCTTTTTCTCTTCGTCCCACATATGAATTGGTACATCTGCACACAAAACATAAAGAACGAAAAAAAAAACAACATAAAAACTACCTATTATACAAAGAAATAGAAAAGATGAGCGAAATAGTCTATCCAACTTGGTAAGAAACAACATGAATTCAATCAGTCAGAATCAGAGGCTAACAGTTTGTTTCAAACTACACGAAACTGGTTTTAAACTACTCGAAACTAGCCTCATTTCGGACAATTTGAAGCCATGAAAATCCTTCATTTCGCCCCGAAATGAGTTTTCATTAAAATAAGTTCTAAATCAAGTTTTTATAAGTCTCTTCAGAAGTATTTTCTTTGTTTAAGTAGAGATATAACTTTTATGACTTACTTTTCTTTGGCTTCACACTCGACTGTTTCATTTTAGCTGTAGGTTTAGTGGTTGAGTGATCGTTTGAGCTTGCATCCGAGGACGAAGAGAAATGGCGGTCACGTTTACGTTCACGCTTTTTAGATTTCTTCTTCGACTTTTTACTTCGGCTTTCCGTTGAAATCTCTGCTTTAGCAGGCTGGGTAAACGAGTTGTTTGGTGGTAATACATGCGTTGAACTTCTTTCATCGCGTCCTGCATCAATTTTATTGTTGTTGTCACTAGACTGGTCACTTGAAATAGGAGGATAGCTTCTACTCTCGGCGCTGGAACAATGACGTTGGGCTTGGTAATCAAACTTTGAAGACTCCTCAAAAATACTTTCACTTTCGTTTTCAACATCTTTGTGATCTCCTTTACGGTGTTTATGCTTTTTCTTTTTCTTTTTTTTGCTCTTCTTCGCAGACGACGAGGAAGTTGTTGTCAGATTTTCGTCGGCATCGTCATCACGTCGCTTGTCTTTATTCTTCTTCTTCTTTTTTCGCGGTGATTCATCGGTGTCGTTCACGATAACATCGTCGTTGTCATGGAAAGGTTTCTGTTGACGTACGGATGGCGTTACTATGGCGTGTTTTTCGGCGTTTATTGTCGGGGAAGATGACGACGATGAAGTTGAATGTTTTCTTTTCCTCTTTTTCTTCTTCTTTGTCTTCTTCTCGACAAGTGAAACCTGTTGAAGTCAAGATAGATTGCACCTGTTATTCTCCAAGCAAAGTTGGAAATTGGTTAGAGTGATTTTACCTCAACTCTTTAGCTACCATAGTACCGTCGGTCGCGGGGGCTCAAGATAATGAGCATCGACTGTACTATGTACGGATAAGAAGGAGTTTTGGGAGGAACAAATATATATGTTCCCTGAACTTTCATTGAAATAAATCTAACTGGTCATAATCAGCCAACGCACGACGTTGATAAGATCTTGTAACACGTTGATAAGATCTCGTAACACTTTGATAGGATCTCGTAACACGTTGATAAGATTTCATAACACGTTGATAAGATCTCATAACACGTTGATAAGATCTCGTAACACTTTGATAAAATCTCATAACACGTTGATAAGATCTCGTAACACGTTGATAAGATCTCATAACACGTTGATAAGATCTCA
>JAUEKX010431374.1:4176-16131 GCA_031834005.1 Dendronotus venustus
AATCGTCAGATATATATGTTTCTCTATCTAATTTTTTCTATTGCATTTTCTATACAGCTAGCTAAAACTTAAATCTTTTAACTGTGTGTAAGTTCTAATCTGATGGAATGTTGTAGTAGTAGTAGTATGACTTTAGTAGAAAATAGTGGTGTACTCATTCATTCATGTCTTACTGAATAGTTTTAATGTAAAGCGCCACTGAGCATCCCAGTATTGACATTGGTGCTATACAATAAATGTATTATCATTATTTCTTGTCTCAAAAAAAGTGTCTTGCTCAAAACTCGTGCAATCAAAGTCAGGGCGTGCCTGGTTAGGTGCTTTCATTCTCACATTATAAACGAGAGGCAAAAGCAAATTTTGTGTTGTTATCGGTTGGTGATTTAATGATTTAATGCATCATATTTATTGCTCATCGCCTCATTCTAATACTATAGATCAAACAATAAATGTGTCAATGTAATGTTCTCTCTTCTCACAAATGCACAAAACGAAAACCTTGCATTGTTCTGATTGACTTACAAACAGTGTGTACTTATACATTATGTATCAAACTTTTTGTGAAGTTTTTCCTTCTTACCACCAAATAGGGTCCGGGGTTCCTCTCTAGGGAGGATACAAGAATAGACCCAATGTGTGCTTACTGAGTGACGGAAGAGGCGACTAAAGGGTGTTGCTCTCCATTGTTTCTGCTTCTCTTCTTGGTTTCTGTGGTGGCATCTTTTCCCCACTTGCTCTGTCTTCTGTCACGTTCTCTTTCGTCAACTCTTATCCTTGCCCCAACTCATGCTTTGTTAGTTGTCTTTTTTTATGAGATGATTTTGTTTTTTGCATTATGTATATAGTGTATGCATTGCCATGACATGTTAGATGTGTTATTATGTCATCATTATGTACTCTCTTCACACAAACAATTCACTTCTGTTTCTTATCTTTTACTGAAACTATCAACTTACTTTTTCAATGCTGTTCACTGTTATAAAAAAACAAAAACATTTTTTGTAAAAAGTATATATGAAAACTATTCTCTCCACACACTTTAATGTTTTAATGGAAAGGGCAGCATAAAAAATGCTAAACTATTTTTTATTATTATCTCATGTCTTCATAGAGGATTAAGAATGTAGACCCACCGCAAATCCTATGTGCCGTATGAGGCGACTAACTGCCGATGGTGTCCATGGGTTTCGCTTCGTTCTTTGGTAGCTATGGCCGGCATCTTGTCCCCCACTTTCTATTTCTATTGTCTTTTGTCATGCTTCCTTTTCTCAAATCTTATTGAATAGATTTTTGGATGTGTGTGTATGTGTTAGTATGATGTTGAGGATATTATATAATGTCTATGTACTTGGTTTATTTTAGTATGATGATGTTGATGATATTCTATACGCTTTACCTTGCCAATAAAAATAATAAAGTAGGTAGTCTTTTCACGTCGATTTCCAGTTTAACTTATCCTTACAAATTATGCATTGCATTCTTTGTTGAAGCGGAAGCCATTTCACTTATTCTCAGTGTGCAATCTAACAATAACAGCAATTATACATGATTGAAGGATTAATGCGTTTCCAGTTCTATAAAATAAAAGCACATATTCTACGCTATTTGTGAACTGAAAAAATCAAATATGAGATTTTGAAACCTTTTAGTAGACCTGTAGTTGTAGACATTGGCAACAATTTTGTTGATGCGAACAAGTCCACCACTATTTTTAAAAATCTCTTTAGATGTATAATGTACAAAGAACATTTTTTACGGAGTGTATTTCCAAACAATTTATCATATGTTTATTTGATTTTTTTTAATGTATAGATTACATTTATATGATACCATATATACTTATGATTTCTGCGAATGTAAAAAATGTGTCGATTTATTCATCAGAGATAATGATTTGTGAATGAGAAATATATCCTTTTTTACTTACTTGATGATATGTATCGTGTTCATCATCTTTTACTTGTCGAAGCATGTCGTCATTTTTACACCAAAGAAAGTGGTGACATATTTTTGATAGGTAGTATCTACCTACACTTTTCAACAAGTTCTGTTTCCATCTTAAAGGCCTTGCATATTGGCATTTGTCTAGTTAATTGGGCATTGGCTGGCAACTGTATCAAGGATTCTTGTGTTTGACACTTTAAAGTGGCGTCGGCAGCCTAGTGGTCAGCGTACCCGTCTAGAGATCGAAGGGTCCAGGGCTCGAGTCCCGACCAGCTCTGACATTGAGTCCTTGGAAAAGACTCTTTACACGATTTATCTCATCCTATTGGGGACGGATGTAAGATTCGGAGGTCCCATTGGTACTGGACTTCCGGCGACAACAGACGTGGCGTCGGCAGCCTAGTGGTCAGCGTATCCGCCTGGGATCGAAAGGTCGAGGGTTCGAGTCCGACCTGGCCCGACGTTGAGTACTTGGAAAAGACTCTTTTCACGATTTTTCTCATCCCATCAGAGACGGATGTAAAATTCGGAGGTCCCCCTGGCGTTGTCCTTGTCCGAAAAATTGTACACGCGCCTAACAGGTTGCATCGTCTCGTCTGATGTTACATGTTTCGCCAGGGATAATGTGGTATTGTGTAGCGCTTTGAGCATGGTGATGACTGTGGAAAAGCGCTATATAAATGCTATCTATTATTATTTTCTTAGCTGACGAAATTTCATCACTGTATTTCCACATCCGAAAGGATGAATCAAGTTTGATTTAATTTTCTAAATTCAAAGTAAGCCAAAATCCCTCACTCAATGTGTAGTGCTGGAGAGAATACAGTACAATTCTCATTTGCATTGACATACAAACGAGTGTGTTGAATTGCTATTGCTTTCGTTAGGTCTTAACAGTAACAGACTTAGCTACCCAGTTTTACAGATATTGTACTTGTAACTACTTACATACTTGGTGGATAGGAGAGGAATGAAAATAAAAACCTTTACCAAGAGCGAATTCAACTGTAGTCATTTAAGTGGACACAGGAATTCAGGACTGAATAGTCAAGACACTGTTTTACCAACTGATATAAAAATTAAAAACCTATTTAGTTTTATACAGGTTTCAACACAATTCAGGTTACTTCCAAGATGCCAACTCTGTTTGATAAGTCAATAAATAGTTTACCTGCAAGGATCTATGCCCTGAAAGATTTGGCTTATGCTCAGCCAAGGTTCGAACTGAAGATCTTCCAGGCGACAAACAGCACACAGTAGAAGCATACTTCAAACTCAGACAATGTAGATGAACAAGTAAGGAAGCACTGCGACCTTTAATATTGATATTTAAACTGGCACTGAGAGTCATCTCATTCTCAAAACTAATACCATTACTAATACTGTATGAACATTACATACACATACTTGTGTACTCCATAGATTATAAAAGCAAGTAAACAACCTAAAGAAGACAAAATCCCCAAACCAATTTCTGTTGCTCTGCATATTTATTTGGTACAATACTATATGTACACATACAATAATCGTATTCACATTCAAATGTACATTAATGAAGTATGAGCGAGACGATACACAAATGACTAATCAATGAAAAGAAATTGCTTCATTACAATATACATCTCTAAGAAAAAGAAAAACATTAGATGAATGTGGAATGGTTTACATAAAAATAAAAGAAAACTTTGAAAATCATGCTAGAGTTTCATTCCCACGTTGAAAAAGAAAAGAAATTTTGTTACACATATCATTGTTCATTAAAAAAAAAATCACAACTGCACAAATTACAAAGAAAAATCATCTATAGACATTTCTTTGGAAAATATTAATAATTGCGTTTTCACAATATCTTTACATTTTCCACAAATAATTTGTTGCTTGAAGCTCAAAACATCTGGTGAATTCATGCCTTCCCTTACCACAAGACACTACATGCATACTACACATCGTAAAGAAGAAACTGACTAGACATGTGAAAGTCATATTAGAATAATAGAAGCATAATTTACCCACCCTACCTCTGTCTTTCTTTCATTCTTTCAATATTCTCACAACATCTGGTTATTCGTGAAAGCAGTTCATTACAAAGACGATACAAATGGAACTTTCAAACTTGGTCGAGCTGCACACAAACGACGCACTCATACATAAAGCAGGTTATCATGGTCAACAAAAGAAAAAAAAAACACATACAAATCTTATATATTCAAATCACACCATCCGAAGCGAATTCAAAAATCTACATTACATAGATAATCACAATCTGAATAAATATTTGTATAATCTATACTATTTTGTATATTTTTGTATAAAGCTATTTCAAGTTAAACAAACAAATAAATATTAAAATGAAACATTCAGTTCATGTGTATCACCATTCTCCACTTTTTCACATAAGATACAAATTACCAGGGCTATTAGTTACTATTACTGGCCTCTTGGAAAAGAAAATATATTTCTCATTGTTTTATATTTATGATAAGATTCACCCAACACAAACCCGGTAAAGTAAGTGAATAGGAAATCCTGATTCATGCTTGTTTGTTTCAGGGTCATACTCATACCAGTGCCCAAAGATTCCATATATGTGCAGCACAGCATTAATTGTTTAGCAGCAGCAATACATCCCTAGTACTAGTAAGTAGCAAATACGCTGAATCATCAATGTCCAGTCTATAAAACTTTCATTCATCCCTCAACTAAAACAAAAAATGAAGAATCATTTGAAACAATCCAGTTTTCGCTTTTCTGAATTACCTTAAAGATGAACATTGATGAAATAAAGAAGAAAAAAATATAATTTTGTATCACAGACAAACGCTGTTATATCTACCTATAATACAAGTTTCGATTATAAAGAAAACATTTCCACTAAACTACTCTAGGCTTCAATTGACAACAAATCGGTATGCTGAAGTAAAATAACTCGTAAGAAGTGTACACTTAGAGAACAATACCCACACTTATATTCAATTCTATAATGAACATTTCTGCTAGTGGTAAAAGACTTAAATTTATCTTCCAACTCAACTACTTTAAATTTAAAAGGGGGGAAAAAATGGATGAAAAAACTAATCCAAACATGGAAAGGTGGGAACGGTGTGATTTTGGAATTAATAACTAAGAAGATATTTTAATAGATAAAAAAATTTGCCACGACACTAGATATTCATAACCCAATGCTTACAGCCTACTTTGCTGCAAATTCAATGATTTTGATACAAACAATGAGCAAAATTTGGAACGACAAAAAAGTGGACAAAATGAAAAAAAATGTACACGTTAGACGACTTGAAAACAGAGGGCTTAGAAGATCGGGATGTAACTGTCAATTTTTGCTCGATGTCTTTGTGCCACGCATTCCGAGATCCAAATAATGTTGCGGTTTTCCTGCTCCTTCAGTCGAATGTATGCGTAGAAAACGCCAAACTGGAACTGTTGCATGAAGGCTTTGGTCATCAGTTTTACCTGGCAAGGTTAGAAAAGGACAACAATTAGAAGTTAGGTAAGGCTGATATTCCGCAAAAAGCATGCAAAAAAATTATGTCCCATAAACGTACTACTATTTGAAATCAAAAAGTAATTTTTAAAAGATAACAAAAAGCAAGAAGAATAACAGATAAAATAAATATTCTCATGACTATTCTCATGAAGCAATCGATAAAAAAACGTATCATATTTTAACATTTCGAGAGAGAAACAAGCTTTCTAAACTAGATCAACCGTTGAGAAAGATAGACATATAATTCAATTCTAGCATAGCCACAACAAAAACAATACACAAATACACAGTCGGTATGTTTATGTGGCATCGACAGTCTAGTGGGCAGCGCATCTGCCTGGAAATCAAAGGGTCCAGTGTTCGAATCCTGACAAGGTCCAATGTTGAGTCCTTGGGAAAGACTCTTTATACAATTTTCCTCATCCTTCCATAGACGGGTGTAAAATTCAGAGGTCCCCCTGACGTTGTCTTTGTCCAAAAATTGTAAAGTGCTTAAACAAAGCATGATGATGACCGTGGATAAGCCCTATATAAATGGCCTCCTTTAATACTGTGGATAGGTCATTCTCACCTCATATTCAAAGAACTTGTCTTCCAATGTCTTCTCGCCAGGGTTGGAGCCTGAGTTGTCAAAAAGTTCTTTGTATTGCTGGAATGGAGATGGAAAGAAAGATAACAAAAATGGTATCTATCTCCGAAAAATTTAGTTTAAATTCTAAAGATTAATGCTTCTTTCGACTACATTTCACATAACAGTCAAGTCTGGAATAGTTATAACAGCATTTTGGAAACCTAAATACAAATGACATTTCAGTTCAGTCCACGTTAACAGCAAAACATCTTTTAAAAATTGTTTGAATATAATATACATCTGAAAGATTGCCACCCTTGTCGAGGGTTAGCTTACCGGGTAGTATTCTGCCACCGCTCTGACCCCATCAAAGTCGTCACACTCTCCGAGCATCTTCAAACCAGACGGGTACAAAAGGCCACAGCGTGGATACAGCTTAATGCGGTCTTCTTTGCTCAGCTCAGTCCCGAATGAGTTGATGGTGATGATAAAAGCTCTTCTGTCCGCATCAAACTTTGAAAAAAAAAGAAGAAAAGAAGAAGTAAGAATTATAAGTATATATAACAGGATCCTTCTACATATGACTTATTTGGACAAATAGAATCTACATATATATACAATAGCAATAAAAACAAGTCTAAATATGACTAAAACTTGCTGAAATATCATACAAGAGACTAAATCCATTGAAATGAAAACATACCCATGCCCTTCACATTGTCTTTGTTGTGAACTGACCATTGCTATCATTATATTGTTTGATGGCTGTTTCAGCGCAATTCAACATCATTATCCATGTTCTGAACGGTTGCAAAGATCTAAACTAGTATAACTATTGCAACAAAACAAGCTTGCTGATTGTGAAGACAGACAGACTTACTGCGAGAGCTTCACACATCACTTCCTCTGTGGCTCCACCTTGTTTCCTACAAAAGTTGTAGAAATCTTCCAGGTACGACTGAAATGAATTGAATAGTCAAACATCAATATATGTTTAAATGAACCTGAACAATCGTAATGATGTATCAAAACAATTTCTATTTCTCTCTACAAATTTGACTTAAATAAAAGGATACTTGCATAGTGAGAAAAGTATATTTACTATCATCGGGTTATTATCTTTTTTTCATATATGTGTTCAAACAAATACAATGTAAGTCGGATTCAAAGAGGTCGTCGGGACTGAAGACATGATCTTGTTGTATGAGACCTCTCGTTATACGCGACGTAGGGTATAACGAAAAGTCGCATACAGGGATTTCAACTGGCCTCGTTGAATCCGGCGCCCACTGTATTTCATCATACAAGATAGTGGAATACTTAATGTTACTAAAGAAACGTAATATCAATAAGGATCAATTCACCCCCAAAACATCATGTTATAAAGTTCTTTGTGTCGACTATATCTAAAGTTATGGATCTACCCTTACTATACTTCATTATTTGAGACATCCCTCTTTACTACTACTATTGCAAATAAACCCATGTAAAAACACTCACTTTGTAGAGTGTGTTTCTGATGATTTCAACATTCATTTCATCAAGATCCTCTGCAGAAATACAATCTTTCACATATGGAGCTGAAAAACACAGAAAGATAAAACAATACAAATTTTCATTCGTTTGAATTTGATTTACGATAGCAAAACATGCTGTCTTACCAAAAAATAAAATTGTTTTGTTATTGATAAAACTATTCATTCAATAAAGACTCAACAAATTGAAATAATTGTGAGAATCGAGGACTGTATCACTGTACATCTCTGTTCTTGTCATTAATCATTAAACACAAATTCATGAGCACTTCTTTTTCGGTGGTGGAAAGTTTAATAGCGTCCTATGCTGACCTACGGTTCATTGGAAAACATTCTTGGTGAATTCGACTTTTGTGTCTGGTCCGAGCTTTTATACTAAAACCCTATTCTACTTTTTCTCAGAGTTGTATGACCAAAACTGTGTCACTGGTGACAATACTATGTACTAAAGCGGATAAGCGCTATATAAATGCTCTCATTAATTGATGATTTATCTATTTACACTTGATACGGCAAATTGATCAAGACAGAAAGAAAGACATTTGATAACGGATTAGCAATTCGCAAAACTTCTATATATCTGCAAATAAAATACGGTCACTGCATCCATCTTCTCATGCTTAAAACAAATCTACACGCACCCAGGGGCGTGTCCACTAGCACTGCGTTGTACAGCATGATGGAGGTGGTGGCCAGGTTGATGGCTGCCAGTTGTTCGAAGGTGCCCAGGGGGTGACACTTGGGCAGCAGCTCGTGGATTGGTCGGCCATGCAGGGTGCCCGTAATCAGTAAGATGACGTTGTCAATCATGTAGCTGTATCTGTTAGTTAAGGCAAGGAAGAAGGTGAAAGAAAATAATGATAAATGTTACAGTCGTTTAAAGTAAAACATGCCGAAAAAATTGTTAACATTTGAATCTAGTGTTGAAAGAGGAAAAACTATAAATCAAATACAGTGCAGAGCGGATATATCGACATCGCTGGGACCGCGGTAAAATGTCGATATAAGTTTCATGTCGATATATCGGATTCACAATTTAACCAGTAAAATGTTGGTCGTATTACACCGGAACTCTGAATACCCAAAGCCCATGGGTCATAGTATCTGTCTGTGTTAGAAGATTGGCGGAGTTTACATTTTTATGAGGATTTTTAGTATTTTGGACCTTTAATTAGCACACAAGTGACGCTTAGTGATTGATCGCTTGTCATTAATGATGGGCGGGGTCGTCTTACAATCAAAATACACGATTATTGTTGATTTCGATAAATTGCTATGTCGATATAAGCGTCTTCTCATAAAATCTAAGTTGATATAAGAGATCTTTATTTACTAATGTTATATAGCAATAAAAAATGGGACTTTGATGTCATGACGATATAAGCGTGATGTCGATATAAGGGTTGCCGATATATCCGCTCTGCACTGTATATTGTTGATCTGAAGAATATTTGAATTATTATCAAGAGTTTTCTCAAGTTCAAAGACAAGAACTATGTTACTGGCATGGCAGTGTTGCTGAGGCAAGCATGGGTTTTAATCCAAAGTGTTGACACAATCATTTTTCTTGTTTCAAGGCTTTGTCTATATCTGTCATTTTTCAGGTGCCTGGTCCATTTTTTCTCAATCTAAAAACAATGCCTTAATCACAGTGAATACATTATATGAAGACATACTTAATGTAATCCAGAAAGGTGGACAATGGCTCTAGTGCTTGGATTCGCATGTGTTCAACTTCCACTACAAGCTTCTCCCTAAGTTTGTCATCGATGACAGAAACAGTGAGGGGACTTGGCTCGTTTGCAAGGAAGTTACCATAGTCGGTTGACTGCAAATGCAGTTTGAGATCTGAAATAGAATTCAGTAAAAATAAATGACTCATTTCATAACAATCCTTTTTTAAATATTGGAAAACAGATTTGACAGTTTTAATCATAATAACCTCAATATTTGAATCTAAATTGGTCAGGTAAAGTGTCAATGATAGTGAAAGAGGGAGATAGCCCTAGTTTTTATCTTAGACTATGCCTACATATTTCATTGAGTAGGATGAATGAATCTCTTATGAATAAAATAGACAGTAGGTAAACATCACCTTATAACTCTCTGTCATACTCACTCACAAGTCACAAGACTAAGAATTCCTGCCTGTTACTGTTGTCTTTATTATCATTAACAGAACTAGAATTAGGCACCCCCACCCTTAGATGAAAATAAAAACATACAATCAAATCAACAGTTAAATTGTTAAGGTACGTGTTGAATAGATACATGTATGAATGATGAGGACAAGGATAACAAGAGGGGAGACTCTTCGATAGCTAATGACGTTTCCCAAGTTCGGTAGTTCTTACCTTCCAGCGTTTCACATTGAACAAGATTCAGATAATCTCCCTGCTTCAAAATTCCGGATTTAAAACCTCTGACCAAACCCTCGAGGTAACCGTGGTCAATGTTGAAATAGAGTTCGGGTAACATTTTGAATATTGTTCTCGATAAATTGTTGATTTTGTCGAAAAATTCAATTAATGATCTGCCAGACAGACACCGGAACAAGCACAAGACATAATATAAACAGGTAATCACATGACGATATCAACGCCACCGCAGAAGATTTTAAAGGGAAATCACTACGAAATAGTTTGTTAGAAATAATTGATAGTATTACTTCCCTTCAATAATAAGTTAAAAGAATCCGTGTGTTTAAATCAAAGAATACAAGTAATAACTCGATGGTCTAGTTTTCTCTTTATTTCTTTTATTTTCTCGGCAGCCAAGTGGTCCGCGTATCCGCCTGGATCTCGACGGGTCAAGGGTCTTTCGAGTCCTTGGGAAAGATTCTTTACACAACTTATCTCGCTCATCCTATCGGAGATAGATGTAAAATTTGAAGGTCCTGTTGGTTTCAGGCAACGTTGACTCTGTCCGAAAAAATTGTAATGCGCCTAACAGGCTTCACGTATCGTCTGACCTGTTACTATGTTTGTTGTGGCGAAGCGCTTTTATAGCACAGTGAATTGTCATGTGGCCAGAGACATGCTGCTGCTGAAAAGTGAAAAGTAAAGGTGAGGTCAGCTTGAGCGACACGCATGATATCACATGTTGTAGTTGTGTGGCACACGAGTCACATGCAAATAGATACACTTCACTGCATTTTGTTGGATGTTGCGTTACTCTATCATTGTTTTATGAATGAATGGGAGATGACTTGTGTAGTATAACTTTGGCTGTTATAATTGGTTCAGTTATCCCCCCTGTCACCACAAGCGTGCTGAAAACTGTCCTGTTTCTGTTGTGTAGTTTAGTTTTAAATAAAGTAAGCCTGCAGTGTAGGGTCTCTCATTGTTACATATAAATGAGAAGCACCACCGGCGATATAGGGTGAATCCACCAGTACTCTTTACAAAAAAAAAGTTGAGTTTTTAAAAGCATAAAATTGTTAACTATTAATATTAAATCAACATCTCTATGAAACTCAACGTCTATTATAATATGTAGTAGATTGCTATGAAATAACACACTTTTGGGGTGGGGATATCCTGGTATCTAGTGTGTGTCTGTTGTGTGTGTTTATAGCTTTGGTAAAACACACATTAGGTTTGCGTCTGATGTGTGTTTGTCTTTGTTTGTATTTGTTACCTATGAAATGACACACCTTTGGGGGTTGGCATATGTAGTATGTCTGCTGTGTTTTTGATTGTATGATTGTGTTTGTTAGCTATGGGATTGTTGACGAATCATACTATGGTACACAACTCTTAATGTGTGTGTGTGCGCGCGCGCGTGTGTGTGTATGTGTGTGTGTGTGAGTGTGTGTGTGTGTGAGTGTGTGTGTGTGTGTGTGTGTGAAGAGTTGTCAAGTCTCCTCCTTTCGAAATGACGTCTGGATTTTATATCTGTGTTGTTTGTGACTAAACCACTCTTTGCTATTCTAGTTATTGTTAGAGTCTAACAGAGTCATTAGTGGCAGTGGTAAAAGTTTGGACATTCTCTGCAACAAGTAAAAACGACCTGTACTGTTAGATTGTTTCACCTGTATGAGCTATTCCCATGGTATGCACGTGCCTTTCCGGGAAAAGAACCGCCGCCCGTTTTTCTCGATCAAAGGGAAATAACCAAAACAATTATATTGTGAAGAACTTCATCATTCGAATTGATTGTATCCCTTGCTATACATGGAAATAAATAAATTGGGCAATATTTCATTTTCTATTTTCATCATTTTTTCTATATTATGTATCTAATAATCTGAAAATTAGAAGTATTAATAAGTGTCAACGCTACATACTTTATTATTGAACCAATGAGCCTTCACATTGCTACTTGGTTAGAAATAATTGATAGTATTACTTCCCTTCAATAATAAGTTAAAAGAATCCGTGTGTTTAAATCAAAGAATACAA
>JAUEKX010431485.1:0-16120 GCA_031834005.1 Dendronotus venustus
AGAGAGAGAGAGAGATAGAGAGAGAGAGAGAGAGAGAGAGAGAGAGAGAGAGAGAGAGAAAGAGAGAGAGAGATAGATAGACAGAGAGATGTTGGTTGTTGAAGTAAAAATGGCTAACAACAGACGTTGATCAACGCTAATTTAAAGGATGACTCAGACGCGCCAAATTGCGGTATTGCAAACCACTTAGAGCATGATGAATACCATGGATAAGCGAAGCAACCTTACACCAAAATGTTAGGTATAGATCAAGAAAGAAAGAAAGATTAAAACGAAGCAATCGTCTCGCCTCAACAAATTAGTCGAACCACACGTGCTTGTCATACCAACCTGAGAAAGCAAGCCTCCCACCTGATGTTGATGTGTCTGCTGCACCCAGTTGATGTAATCGGTTCGAATGTTCACCTTGTCCTTCAGCTCGGGCACGTAGAACTTGTGACACGGGACAATCTGGTTTTGATCCTCGTTTACCTTTGGAAATAGAAATAGTTAAAACGTAATTAAAAATGGTTGATGTTAATTAAAGTTCAAAGTTGGTATTAGTATGATGCACGCTTTAAACATAATAAGTTCTCATTTACTTATGACAATGTTTGTTCAGTGTATCAATTTGTCACTCACGTGCATCATCTATATACGTATATGTAGTCTTGTTCCATGCTTTGTAAAGAATCACAGAGCGCATTTATGTGGGTTGTTCTTCATTGCAATAGAACATAATATTGTCGATATCCATACCAATTTAGCTTATTTCACAGGCAAGTTTTACAGTTTGTCTACGATAGGACATGACACGACTCAACATGTGCAACTATTTTAAAAGATTTGGCATGGCCAGATATCGCACCAAGATCAACACGGCACACACCAACAAGACCACGGGACCACTTCACCAACCAATGCAGGGCCCAGTGAAATAAGGAAGGGACAAAAAAATGAGACCAATAGTATTTAGAAAGACACACACACAGAAGTCATAGTATGTCTTAGGTTTATTTGTTTGTTTGGGAGAAGAACACTCCATGCAGTAAGTACTGTGCTTGGGGAAATGTAAGACGACAGTTGGAGTTAAAAGATAAGACACAGAAGTAGAAACCACCACCAAGGACACCCTCCTACTACCCGCTATAATTTCGAAAAATCATAACAAAACCAAAGATATGTAACCTGATTCAACTTTTGAAGCATTTCCATCGAGGTATGCAAGCCTCCTTGCCTTTTCCGTACCTGTAAAGAAAACAAAACCCGACCCATTTTACTTCCAGAACAAATAGTTAAGACCAAAAACAGGTAATAAGACAGTGATATACATAGTTTGTGCCTGCACTTCAAACAATTCATTTTTGAATTAATGGATGTTGTCTTGTCATTTAATTCCATTTCAATAATAAAACAAAAGGATTCTTTTCAAATAATCCACCTATCTATAAGTGAAAGCACAAACTGTACATTAGTTACAAATATTCTAACTTTTAAAAGTTGATTCTATCCTTTGTTTAGTGATGCCATCTCTTCTTGCCTGACAAAGTGGAGTAGGCAATGGTAATAAAGAGACAAAAAGAAAAAAAAAGAATGAGGATCTAAAAACAACAAAAAACCAAATAAGAAATGATGTGGGTATTTTTCTTCTGACAATCTCTATTGAAAAGAATGGAGTTTAGCACCTCTACTGATTGACAGATTGGAAATCAGCCTCTCAACTCTCGATGATAAGGGCCTGTAATATAAGACCATATTTCGACATGTCTATATCAAAATGTGGTGTGTTTCTTACCTCCAGTGGATTGCTGGTGTCCGGTAACTGTAGTAAATATTCTATGCATTTCTTATAGATCTGAAATCAGAACGGTGAATTCATTCAAATTTTCAATTTGGAATATGGAATTTAAAGGTTCCATCTACAAATCATATCTAATATAATATATGCATTGAAAATCAATGATTTGATCATTATAGTGATTAGCAATTGATTTAAACAGCTTCAGAATCAAATCATAAAAGAATGAATACTGGCTCAACAGTTGATTTTTAACACAAGCTTTACTTTATGTATGATAGATAAAGATGAAATCATTATCGAGTAAAAAGGGATTTTCCCTGAGATGTAAGAATGAATGAACTCAAGCGTAGAGAATAACTAACTCACGGAAATGAGTCGATTGAAATGCGATGGTTGGTTTGAAGCCCACCAAATATCTGCAAAAAATCAAAGAGAGAAGAAAATAATACACAGACACGGCTACCAAGAAGCCTTGAGAATTAGGATTAGAATAATGAACAAAGTGTGGGCCATAGATACTCCTCAAGATTGTTTAACGGATGAAAAAATACAAAATACACAAAATCTGAATAAGGTCGTGAAAAAGTTATATGAAAAAATAGAGCAGTAACAAGATAAAAAAAGCATACTCTCTTGGTATTTATCGAATAGATATGTCCTTAAAAGGACAATACAAACTTACTTACAAAATAAAAATTTCAGAGCCTTCTTATGACAAATTTGATTACAAATATGATAAAACTAATATGTCTTAACTCAATTTCTCCGTAACGACGCTCGTAGCGTTGATTTTATTTCCTCTATTTACCTCAACAACGCTGCCAGTGTCGATCCGAGAGCTAGCTAGTTTCGTTTCCGTATTTTCGTTAGTCCATCTTTTTATGCTACCACCGGTTGTTGTGATCATTGTGTGGCCATTTGAAAACGTGAATGAGTGATAATTCAGTGATTCAGGTGTGTTTAACATCGTTTTTGACGTTTTTTAGACCTGGTGACGGTTTGTTTACATTTTGCCTGGCTATATAATACGATATATTAAAAATGGCGTCTTTGCGGCTACACGGTTCATAAAAACTTCCATAAAATTGCCAGTATTTGACATATCAAACTTCTGTAAAAAGTGACTGCTTCAGTATAAGATTATCTTCAACGGCATGTGTCCTTTTAGCTGATATGAATAGTGGATTAGCAATTACACAATGATGAGTAGTGATGGTTGGTTGAATTTTGGTTCTCGTTTTGTCTGTCCTACCTCCTTCTTTACCCTATATCTCTACAACCTGATTCTTCAAATCAGAAATTCATATCTTATCTTATTCCCCATTCATTTCTGATGAATTTGATATATGATATGTATAGGTTGCTGTCTTCTGTCATCGTTTTCAATTTATCACCCGTTACAAAATTTGAGAACGCGAAATTGATTCAGGCAATTCAGGTATTTTAATTCCGGAGAATAAGAGTTAATAGATCACCGATTTTAAAAAAGGAGACATAGACCAAATCCCATCGCGTCTACTAAGACAAGCTGGCTAGCCGAACTAGTTTCATCATCCCCTTCCTCTTTGAGTCAACAAACGTACCAAATGTCTCTAAGGCCACTTTGTTGAGAGACAGTAGAGACTTGGCGAAGGGACAGATGATGGAATTGTAGTACTTGGGGTTGTCCATGAGGTGACATTCGGGCAGGATGAGGTACACACGGAGCGCTTCCACGTCGGGCGGTGAGTTGGGCAGCATGGGAAGGAGATCCTGCTCGAGGCTCGTACTGATCTGTCCATGGAGGAACGATCGGGTTAGTCAGTCAGGGTGTAATAGTAATCGCCTGATTTCCTGTGTACTTTTAGTTTATCTTTAATACCTTTAGGTGTCTGGCATAATAATAATAATAATAATAATAATAATATGTTTAATACAAAATAGATGAATAAATAAATAAATAAAAGATTGATAGCACTTGTATAGCAGTTATACACGGTCCTCACCATGCTCTAAGCGCCTCACAATACCACAGATAAGACGCATACATTCAATTTTCTTTTTCCTCATTACCTATTGATATTTTTCAGAGTTGAGTATGACATATCATAATATAAATGGATAGGATGTAGCCAATGCATTAAAAAAAAGAGAGCTGTTATGTTTTTTTGTCCATTAACAATAATGTTAATATGAGGAATAACATCAACCAACCATAAGTCCATTATAATGTATTTGATAACAAATAAAAGGAATGAATATAATGAATAAATAAAACAGGAGAAGAAATGAATAACTTAGAAAAGAGCAAAATGAAGAAAGCCTGTTCTTAATTCTCTTGTTCCAAGTATCACTAACCCTTTGCATGATGATAACGTTCTTTACAGTCGCTAATTCTTGAAAGAGTGAGCGGACGTCCCCCATTTTGATGCCGTGCTTTTTACGGCTGCTTCCATAATGGTCGTCACAACTTTGGGTGTGAAAAAAAAGAAAGAGAAAAGGAGATCTAGCAAGGAATCTTATAAACTTCAAGCTATCAATAAATTATAATGAATAATAATACAGTCACAGGGATGCTTGCCCCAAACTGTGTACGTTGGTATGGTGGTTCTTATCACATCTCTGAATATGTTCTGTCACTAGTTTCCACGTGTCTCCGTCTTGTGCCAGGTTCCTTAATGCTGTTAGGTTCTTTTCTCGACTCGAGTTGTACCAGTAGAAATGCCAATAAAAGGTGACTGTCAAGTTTAAAAGCTTCAAACAACTAATGAAATATAAACTAATAAATGATATAAGAACATTTTAAACTTGTGATACAACATAAGACAATCCTTTTGTAATAGATTATACAAAACATGGTTCAACACTTACGGCAGTAGGAAAGACGCGTTGAGACACGAGGCAGATGAAAAGATCTTGGTAATTTTCCTGAAAACATAAGTACAAACATAGGGAAATCAATAAGATGAGAAAGAAAATCGCAAATGATAATTATATATATTCATAAAGAGATGCAATCCGCATATTCTACATACAAGTAGAATTGTTTTCTGAGGACGATGATAGTGCTCTCCAGCTTAAATAATAACAAATAGAATAGATACTAAATAATGACAGATATGGATACATGATCTAAGATCAAAGTAATGTATAGTGCCGGCGATAGATGAGATCTTGACAGAAGAAAATTATGAATAACAATATAGCACCAACAGTTGGGGACAAACGCAAGTCTGTTCTCAACAATATCGCTGAATATGCTTTTAGACCGAGAACACTGTGCACAATTTTTAAGCAATCGCCGTAAAACACAGAGCTATCTTTTTTCGTAGTAGTTCCAAGCCCGACGAAAGTCCTTATCATTGATACCAAGTGGCCATTTTGTTTTATTCCCCTCGGAAGAGTATTTTAGTTAGGGTCTTAGGACCTCGGACCTCAGTGATTTTCTGACACGGACCGCCTGCCTTTTTTGTATTACAATACATTATATGATAAAATACAATAAAAACAAAAACATTTTGATCTCATATTTTTCACAAGACTGTTAAAAGCTCCAAGATGGAATGAAAAGAGACACAATGATGTCCTTACTCGGAGATTTCATGCGGAGGTTGATCCGATGCCTTCAAGGGAATTAATACTTCGACGATGCTCGGGGACAGCATCAATATCTGGGATCCTGGATTCTCACGACAAGTTGGCAACTCATGACTCTAGATACAACGAAAAGAGAATAAAAAATAAACATACAGCAAACATTCCTTCCGGAAAATTTCAACAAATAAATGCCAAATCAAAAAGAAATTTGCTTGTGTGAAGAAAATGTGAGTAATGCTGAAAACCCTTTACAATGCACAAAATTGATTTCAACCGTACGTTTGCTCATGCAATCAGTCCTTGCACAAAATTCAGTCATTAAAATTCAAAAAATTTCCACCAGATGTTTCAAACCCTCCAGACTTACCCCGACATCCTGAGTTGTGACAAAAGAGTAATCTCCCCCGGCGTAAATGCATTTGATCTTCAACCCCTGGCCGTTGTTGTTGACCTGCATGGGGGTCACCGATGAGCCCCCCACGCCTTCCCCGACCCAGGGCCCTTGCACGGGAAACGGGCTGCTTTTGTTGGTGGTGGAGGACAGACCCAGTTGCCCGCTGCCGCCCAAACCAAAGGCGTAAACTCGGTTCAGACTCATCACAAAGGCAAGGGTGTGACCTCTGAAAGTAAAAGGTTACCCAAACCAAACAAACAAAATTAGATATCAATGAAAATTGAAATCAAATATAGACAGTAATTTTTGAGAAAGTGATCTCTGATTGAGGATTTTATTGATTGAAACTACAGCAACAGCCAATATTTGCTTGCGAAAATGCTTAAATATCAATATTATATATCTTAAAATTCTACGGTCAAGTGAAATATTTCGTATCTGAATACAAAATTGTAAGAGAAATGATACCTCTGAAAAACAAATCAAAATTGGTATTTAAAAAGCCCCATTAAAATGTACTATAGTTCAATCTGATTTTATTCGTTTTCTATCTTATCTCAATCTTTGTATAGCATTATTGTTGATATTACTGTTCTTCAGGGAACGACGGACAACAAAGTAATAAAGTACCTTCCACAAACAATCTGTGATACGTGAATTCCAGATAATTCTATTATCTGCTTCGGCAAAACTTCCATGTTAAATGAGTTGTGTCCTAGCTGGCCATAGCTTCCTGAGCCAAAAGTAAATACTCGACCATCCTGAATAACAAAGAAAAAATAGAATAAACCCAGGGTGAACTAGAATTCAAAGTGGTGAAAATATTCTTCAATCTGATGGAAATATTTTGATTCTGAGAATATTAATTCACTCTCTCTTTTTCAAATTTTTTTCTCCACCTCCCCTGCACCTACCAGAGTTAATGCTGCTGTATGGTTTTCACCACAAGATACAAATTTGATCCTCTGTGTTCTCAACGGCCGGCATTGGACTGGAGTTGCTCTATCTGTCAACGGTATCAAATAAAACAGTTTGCCATGTTAAAGTACAGATAAAAATATACTTTAAGTAAGAAAGAAAGTAAATGAAATACAGATGTGAGTAAGACAAAAAATGTTGACTATAAGTTAAGCGTGTCAATTTAATGATAAAAAAACATTATGAAAAAATAATTTCCAAGCCTTTTTCTTTTCTCCAAAAATAGAAAGTCACTATCTAAATATGAGCTGAAAACCCCCCAAAATATTCAGGTTGTTTTCAATATTGTTTTTACGATTTGGTAACAAGAAAAAAAACTTGTCAATCAACACACTTTGAAAAAAGAAAACAATTTAGCTAATAACAAAATGCTCACCTGTTGAATCATTGATACCTAATTGGCCAAAACTGAAAAAGAAAAAAAAGAAGAGAATTGGTAATTCTAAGAAAATAGACAAAATTAAAACAAAACTACTTTCAATTCACATTCCTTAGTATAAATCAAATCATACCACACCTCTTAAGTGCTGTAATGAGGAAAACAAATATTTCTTTATCACAAGCCCCTTTAAAATTCTTATCCTGAATAAAAAATGTTTTAAAATTCTGTATGCATGAAAATTACTTAGGAAAAAAAAGCTTACATAAAAGATATGAAAACTGATGTACCTATTACGACCCCATCCGTATACAGCTCCTGAGTTGGAGAGGATACACGTGTGATTGCCTCCAGCGACTACTTGTTTAATAGGAATTCCTTTCAGGCAAGACACAAACTCTGGCGTGTTACAGCCAACTTTAGTCGCCTGTCCTAAGCCTAATTGGCCATAAATGTTTGAACCCCACGTGCCCACAAGACCCTCTGTTTATAATGAGAAAACAAAACAGAGTTAGCATCAAAACATCAAATAGTGAACGGTTTCTTACTAGGTATTTTACCAACTTTTGGAAACCAGTGAAAGTGCGTGTTTATCAATGTTGCTAGATGCAGTAATGTTCTTTTTAAAGTAAGAAATAACTTATATTCTTTTCATGTGACGAAGCAGTATATTTGAAAATATGGGTAATATTTTGATAGGCTTATAAAAAACCTAATGCATAGGAGAATCCCTGGAACACAACATACACACCAACTTTTCAAAAATGGATCTCGTATTTTTGTATCTATGGAAAACTTTTACCCAAATCATAAGTGAGTGAGTGTAAGTCCTCATAGGGTCGGAGTTTGTCTCGGTTTCTGTTACGTAAAGCAAACAAGTGACAGAAGCCACATTTTGGATAGGAGGCTGCTCTATCACAGATTACTTACCCAACCCATATATCAAGTTGGTACTTATTTCTACACCTAAGTAGAGAGAGGAAAATTTGTTAAAGAGTCTTTCCTACGTTCTGAACGTCAGATCCAGGGCTCATCGATCCCCAAGTGGATGCGCTGACCACTGGGATACCAACACCACTTGCCTAACTATAATTTGAAAATATCCACAACCTAGAATACATTATTCTTAAAATGAATCATCTGATCTATTTCTAATCAGTGCAGATACGAACCATTTGTTAAGACCACATTATGATTGTTTCCACTTGACACCTGTACAATGCAGTAAACAGCCAGAGTTTTCACTAATCTGCAGAGAGAATATTTGAACGTTTCCTTTTATCTTTTATCATGTCCTCACTGAGAACAATTCACAGAATAAATTCTATTTGTTTTTATTTATGTGTAAGGCCTACATAGAAATAACAAAAATGAAGAAAATAATATTCAAACAATGAAACACATTTTAAACTTCCTACCAACAACAGAAGTACAACAAAACTTTTTCCAGTAGTTCATAAATTTTGAAAACTTGAAAGAAAGAAAAAATAATGATGCGTTGTATGTAGCGTTAGGAAATTATTTAACAATTTTTTTCTGGGTTTTCAATCAATTCAAACTTACGACATACATATAATTTTTCAGTTTACTACACACCCTACCTAATAGACGAAATCATGTTTGGAATAAAATTTAGATCACCCCCAAAAATAGGGGGGAAAAAGAGCAAAAATCTTAAAAACCATCAGTGCATCTTACTTGGGAGTCGTGGCAGTTTCGTCTTGCACATTCCCTCGCCCCAACTGTCCTTCATCATTTCGACCCCACGTAAGAACTTCCTGTGCTCCCGTCAAAGCTATACTGTGTGACACCCCAGCACATACTCTCAACACATGATGTGATTCAAGCACAGTTACAATAGGCGCTGGAGAAAACAGGCGTAATTGATATGAATACATTATAATATACTTCCCAGTACACAAGGTTTTGGATTTTATAAAGGAGATTATATGAGTTTATAATATGTATCCATATCTTTCCACATAATCAGATTCAATTGCATCCAAGTACAGGATATCTGTGATGCTATTGAGAGCGCTGACTACTACCAAAATAAAGGCCTAAATGTCTAAGAAGATGACTTCTTAAAATATACAATTTCCTAATACGAAATATATATTTTTTTATATGAACTTCATGTCTTTATACCTTTTGCCATATGAAGAAAAATGGCAAATCATGATGGCGCATGCGCAAAGAAATCTTGAAAAATAGATTGCTCGTGCTATGCGTACCCTAGTGATTCACGTTCAATTGAGTGGGATAGTAAGATAAGATGAGATAAGATTATCTTTATTTGTCCTTAAAAGACACATTGTTATGGCGAAAAGCAGCAAACAATAAAAGAATCTTCTTTATGTCATAAATTGAAAAAATCTACTGCCATCCACCATTATCGCTCTCCCTACCCTGGGCGGTAGGTACGGAGAGCGCTCTATCGCTCTCCCTAAACGCGGTAAAAAAAAAAGAGGCAAAAGTTGCATCAAATAATCTTACTCACCCAGTTTAGAGAGCCTTTGGTCTCTGCCACACTGATTATAATCATTCACTCCACAACTGAGAACTCCTCCATTTTTCAGGGTCACAAGAGTATGGCTTTCGTTGCTGCTGATGTGAGTTATTTCATCATTGACCACATCTTTGATATGGTGTGGGGAGGCAACTATACTCTTGTCTGTACCCTCAACTCCTAGGGCCCCTGTATTTGCTTTACCCCAACCAAATAATTTTGGCATGATGATTTCACAAATCAAAATTTAACCCAGAATGTTTGTTGCCACAATGGTTGTACATCACAGTTCTCTGGTTTTAAATATGTGATTAAAATACACAAAAAATGAAAAGCAGAATACCACAGATAAAAGGATAGCTGCACAAAATCAAGAGAATTGTTTCGATTAATTTTTAAAAATCAATACAAACTTTATATCAGATATCAAAAATTAATATCAGCCTAGGCCTACCTATCAAGAGTAATTTTCTCTCCCATTCATTCATCCTGCTCTTCCGAATTGTTTGTTATATATATATAATGATTTCATTTAGTCCCCTATTTTTACTATGATCTATGCAGTGTAAAGTTTCCTCCTAGCCATAGGAGAAATAATGATGTAACAGCCCATGAAGTATTGGGTATTTTCTAGAGAAATCCATCCTAGTGGAAGGGAAGAATACTAATGTTACAAAAATACCCCTGAAACATTGTAATTTTAGACAAAAGTAATGGGGCGTTTATGATAACAATAGAGCGACACATTAGCGCAAATCTTAGTTAAAGAACCGATTTAAAAGATAACTAAGTCCTTCTATCATTCTACTTTGAAGTTTCAAAACAAACGAAAACAGAAAAAGTTCAATAGAACACAAATCAGAATCACAACACAGGCAGAATCGTCAATACATTACATAAACATCATATCTAGTCTGTATCGTATTTGTCCCGTACTCATAGCCTTAGTTCCGTTCACATTAAATCCCTTTCCCAGAAAGATAAACTTTTTTCGAGCTGGTATTTATTAAAACACTGCAAGATTGATAGTGACAGTGGGATGGTGACTCGATTTGAGCATTGTTTTGGTGAGCCCTGTGCCTGTGAGAGAAAATAATAGACGTCTAGTCTAGTGATAATTTGTCTATAAAGTTGACAGAATATGACTCGACTTTTAACACTTATCAATACTCGTCCTTGAACTTTACCAAACGGGGTCAATATAAGGCCATCGGAATCGGACCTAGGACAGATACTATAGAAGTAAACGAACTTTTACTTCTATGGACAGATACCATCGATATCGATTTAATTTCATAATTTGAGAAACACATCTCTTTTCATGAAAGAGATTCATTGTCACTCCTCATCACATTGTTATTTGTTGTCTCTTGTTATTGTCGTCATCAGTAATTTTTTAACAACTGTGCCAACCACCACTCGTCGACCATACATCCAATGCTGGCGCCACCACCGCACCCATCCCCACCATCCATTTACCTTTCATTGCGCATTGGAGTAGTAGACTAGACTAGCGATAGCAAGTTAGTAGTAATATTGGCAACGCAGAAGAAGAAATATAAGGTAGTAGTAGTTGTAGTATGTGTAGGTAATGGGAGTAGTAGTAGTAGTAGTAGTAGTAGTAGTAGTAGTAGGTAGGTAGTAGTAGTAATAGCAACAACTGAAAAGTAACGCAGAGGATAAGTTGTCATCTGCACGAATGATAATTTTGACATAATGTCTCTTCTCTTTAGTGTGCGACCATTTAAAATAAGTATTGTCATACATTCAAAGAATAAATATACCTAAGTCTAACAGTTATTATTATTTCTTGTTCATTCTATGTACAAGAAAAATATTTCTTTTCATGGCTCGCTCTTTCGGAACAAAATTTTGATGGCAACAAGTCATCAATTTCTTTTCATGGAGTGAATTCTTTAATTCATTTTTTACTTGATACTCTCGTACATGCAGTGTAGGTCCCCTCATTTTTACATATTATATGAATGACAGGCAACACTAAATATGCGACATAATATATGTGTATATACATTATATATGTGGTTAGCAGAGTTATGCGTCTTGTGTATTGCTCATAGCGCCATTCAAGGACGGGCAGAGTGGTCGGCTCACCTGCTTTCCATAATTCATAATCCATAGTATTTCCAGCTCTGTGTTTTGTCCAAGCTGGCTATTGGACATTTGTCGCATATAAAGCAATGGATAACAAAAAAAGATTTAAACAAATTTAAATTTCGTATATTGAATAGACATAGAGATATACTTCTCCTTTACTGGACTGTTTGTATTTTCACTGCGCTGTGTACAACTTCCTGGATGCAACAAGATGGCGGCAAACGCAAATTGTTGACAAGTCTAAACTCATGCCAAAACCTTCTAACACATACATAAACAATGGATAATTGTAAGGATTTAACTATGATTTGATATAATCAAGAATCTTATTTCAGGTTTAGCTAAAGAACGTTTTTGTTTTTAGAGAGGCATATGGTTCAGTCGTATGAAAATTCTAAAATATGACCAGTAGCTAAGGCAGAAACAAAACAAGCACCGAATCTGATCAACTCTGATCATAATAACTATCGATCAACTCAGAATTTAAAGATATTTCCTGTGCTGAGCTGATGATGCAGTAAATCTACACTTATAACAGGGATTTTAAGATATTCTGCAGCTGTTTTGTTTATGTTTTTACTTGATTGCCAAGAACAAACTACCAAACTCAGTAGTAGGTAACATCTTCGGACAGTGACACATTCATAACCGTGACACATTCAAAACCGCTCTTTTGGCTTACAGAGCGTGCCAAGCCTCACACACCTCCATAAGCATTGCTCGTTTGTGAGATACTTTGGAGAACTATAAGATGCAGATACAGAAATATATTCTTCCTGTTGAAAAAGGAATAATGAGGTTAGAGAGATTTAATTAAGATTCTTTTGTCATCTATTTCAGTGTGGCAGAGTCCTTGTGTCAATGTGTTCAAACACTTTCAACTAGCACAATGGAAGAGGGCAAGCAAAGAAGGGGATGTAGTTTCTGTCATGGTAAGTTGAATTATTTAAATGTTCATATTTTGATTTTCAGGGCTCAATACATCATTGTTGATGATCATGTAAAACCTCTGGTTGGGAATACTGGAAGTCTCTTCATTTCTCTGCTGCTATTCTTACACTCCTTCCCCCTACCCAAAAAAACAACTATGCTCAATTATACTCTCACCAGAAATTGTCTACAAATATTATATGAAAAAGTAGGTAAACAAATACACTAATGGTAATAATATATTTTTATAGCGCTAGTTTTCACAGATTTGATGCAAAAGGCATTTTACACAAGTAGAAAATCTACACTGATGACAACTATCTAAAGCAATGTCCATCAATTATTTGCCAAATTAAACAGTTCAGTTTTTTATTTGACTTGAGAAAGTTGAGCAACATTTGGTTTCTATGTATAGAGATTCAAAGCAATTGATGTAGAGAAAGAAACTGTATTGTCCGAAGAAGTTGATCTGTTGGGATATCGTATATTTGACGTGGAAAATATACTGATACGAGTGATTTCAAATAATTAGAAGTCATGCTATGAAGACAATTACTCTCGATTTTTTTTATTTCACTTCTTGATTTAACAGGACAAGACTGTCAAGAGCACAGTGTACCGCATCTCTGGTTCCATCCCTGCTGGGAACTTCATCCAGCTGCCAAAAACCAGTGGGCAGTCTTTGGGACTGACTGGACGCTACCTCTACATTTTATTCAAACCGACGCCTTTAAAGCACTTTGTTGTTCACATGGACCTCGTGACATCGGATAATCTGGTCATTCGAGTGTCGTTCTCTAATCTGTTCAAAGATTTCAAATCAACCTCCACTTGGCTCCAGTTTCCTTTTGTTTGTGCCAGGGTAGGCAGTCTGCCGTCTTTCATTGCTGAGGCAGCAAGAGGTAAATGTTGCTTGATGGTTTTAAAAAATGGGACACATGAATATCTATTTGACTGAGTAAAACTTAAAACAATTTCCTATGAAAATTTGCAGTTGCACTAGTTGTTTTTTCATCTTTGTATCTCAACATTTTTCTTAACCTAAATATTTTCACCGACTGCTTTGATTTTCTTTTATTCAAAGAGAGAGAGAGAGAGAGAGAGAGAGAGAGAGAGAGAGAGAGAGAGAGAGAGAGAGAGAGAGAGAGAGAGAGAGTAACATTGTTTAAAGAAATTATATCACCACATGAAAATTAACTTGTATCTTTTTATATATTTAGACCAGAGTGGACCTGCTCCTATGATGACCAGATGGTCAGTGCTCTGTCTGGATCTTCAACACATACTGTCCTTGTATCTGAATAGAAAGTTTCTTTATCTCAAATCTCTAAAGCTATGTGCCAATATGACTGTCAGAAACGTGTTCACCAGTAGTAATTTCTATGATACAGGTATGTCAGCTTTTCTTGATTTAATTGCTTTTATATTTTAATCTAATTAATGTTACTGATTCATTTGAAGTGCAGAAATATGTTATAATAATGGGATATATTTTTTCTTCTTATTAAAGAAAAATATACCCATGATAAATATTTGAGAACAAGCTAAAGAGTTGAAGTGGAAGAGAAATATTCACAGTGAAATATATTTCAAGAGCACTATGGAAATTGGTTATATAAATGTCATATTTATCATTATTATTATTATTATTATTATCATTATTCTAAGCTTGTCAAGACAGTGATTGAAAATTTCTATTTATGTATAAGTGATTTCTATTTTTGTCAACATTGTATAGAGCTGACGATGACCGAAGCTAAACGGAAAGGCCTCATGGCTCAAGGAATATGTCCGTTGCCGAGAGACATGAGTTTTCCCCTGGGAAAAGGAGAAAACTGGCACGACTGTTACGACTGGATCAGGTAGGGATCACGTCTGCAAAATAAAAAAAAAATATGAACTCAGAAACCTCTGGCTTTGACTTATTATGTAGAGATTTTTTAGTAAGAAATCTAAAGTCAAGTTATTGCTTATGAAAAGGATTTTGTACTTTTTTTGTTGTGTCTCCAGGTTTCCTCAAGACAGTGCCAAGAAACCGTTTGACTCCATCCAAGCACCGAATCCTTTGGCTGCTTCAAAATCAGGCAAGTTGCCGTCATTGGCTTTTATGACCTTATAATAACATAATTTGTAGATTGACAATGTCCGCTGAGAAATAGTAAAATTTGTATTATTGTTGGCTTGAAAGATTATTGCCAGCCAGCATTGTAGGAACAGCTCTATTGTAACTAACTCGGTTATCCACTACCTTAATATTGTTCTTCTTTCAAGATTTATTGGCGCTGGCTCTGTCCTTTATGGATTAAGATTAGAGACTGGTTTGTTGCTTTGATGGTTATTTTCATCCAATGCCTGCTCTATTCTTTCTTTCTTTTTTGAATAATTTACCTTTTGTACCTTTTTGTGTATTGATTACCTCTCATTATTGTGTTCCCAGCTGCTGTGTCATCCTCTACGCCAGGAGGCCCCGTTCCTCGACGTATCCAGCCCAAAGTGGTAGATGTAAGTAGGTGTGTGTCCGACCGGGTGGCCATGATACACAAATTGACAGCACCACCCAAGGTGAGTTGAGTAACTTGAACACAACACCAGGAAATCAATACAGTGGAACTTGGATACAACGAGCTTGGATTGAACGAGACCTCGTATCCAACGAGGTGTATTTTAATCCCTGTTTTTTCACATTATGCTCCCCTCCCACTTACATTCTATGAGACCTCGGATCCAACCAGGATAACCAGTCAGTCCTGTTGTATCCGAGTTTCACTGTATAAGTTAGTCCTGATAGATACGTTCTTATGCATGCATATGTGATGCCCTAGATTTTGTTTCTTCTCTTACGTAAAAGGTGTTCTTAAATATTTCATTTGATCATTTGATGTAAAATTTTTCAAGTCAAACTTTTTGTTCCTTTCTTATGACCAAAATGTTTTATTTTAATGGCTTTTCTTTTTAGTTACCCAAAAATGATGCTTTAGATTTTGTTTCTTCTCAATCTTCATTAATGTTGTTGAATATTTCACATGATGTCATTTTTTTAAAAGATTGAATTATCATTCCCTTTTTAACACCCATGTGTTGTATTTTCTGTTTAGTTACTCCAAAAACAGCTTGTAACAAAAGAGGTCCCACCTATATCCATGGCAGACCTAAGTGAAGACTATAAAGACGTGCATGTCTACGCTCATCCCCCTCATGAACAAAACAAGGAGTTAAAGAGACCATCTGCCAAAGGAAACGTAAGTTATTTCATAATGTCATAATAATGGATAGCATTTATATAGCGCTTTCCCACGGTCATCACCATGCTATAAGCGCTTCACAATACCACATTATCCCCAGCGAAATTTGTAACATCAGACAAGACATGCAGCCTGTTAGGCGCGCGTACAATTTTTCGGACAAAGACAACGCCGGGGGGACCTACGAATTTTACATCCGTCTCCGATAGGATGAGAA
>JAUEKX010431596.1:4980-16103 GCA_031834005.1 Dendronotus venustus
TTCAGTCCAGATTGTTTGAACCGTGTAACGTGCACGTGGTCGGAATACTCGAGATCCTTATCAAGCATATCAACCAACACTACACCTGCAACATTGCCTCTCTCCCGTCCGGGCAAATCCGACGGAAGATCTTTAAGCTGTTGTTGTCGCTTCGTGCAAATGAGAACCACTTCATGGGAATGGCTGATGGTAATCAACAGAGTTCCATCAGGTACTTACTAGATCCATCCAGTGAAAGAAAAGGTGGCTTAATACATCTATCTGCTATTGAGATTGTACCTCTATAATCGTACCCAGTCTTTTTCGCGCGGTAGGAGCTTAAGGATAGATTAGTGTATTTATGAACAAAATTTCTTCACTCTTTTTACGACTTTCTTTCCTCTCTGACTTTCTTCTCCCGACTAGGTACTCGAATCACGCCATCTTTAAACCCGACGACGAGGAATTATTCAACAGCAGTAGCAACAACTCATCAACTCGTAACTGGATCGTCGATATGGACTTCCAGAGGGGCTTTGAGGCTCTCCTTCGTTGCCTGAAGAATGAGTTGGACTGGAACGTGCTGGAGCTGGTCCTCACCAAGATTGGCAAGCAGATGGAGAACAAGAACCTGTACGTCTTTTGTCAGTGCAACGTCAACAAACTCTGTTCTACACTCTGCATGATCATCAATGATAAGACTTATTTGAATAAGGTCAAGAATTGTCCACCCAACCTATCTGTATCAGAGCTGCGCAATCTGATCTTCCCGGTCCTGTCCACACTCTCAACATATCATTCATACTTGGCGAAAGAGCGCCAAATTGAGCTGGTGACGTCCATAGAGTTCGGCTTGCAGACTCGAAGTGCCACCACGTGTGTCTCGTGCCTTACCATTTGTATACTGGAGATGCAGACGATGATGCGACGTGTCCTCCCCTCCATCCTGGTGAAGTTGTCGCAGATCTCCGCCACTGAGATGATGTCGATCACCATTTTAAAGTTTCTGTCCAGTAAGTTTAGCTTGACCTGTACAGTTTTTTATTGATTTTTGAGGGTTGCTTCATATGTACTTGTTGTACTTGTTGTGCATACTTATTTCGCAAAACACAAAGAACAACTCACCCAGACGACCTTTGAATTAGTTAGTTTTTTTTTGAAGAGCAACCACAGTAGACGTTTTGTACTGGAATTATTGTAGAAAAACAACTTTTCTTTGAAGCAAAATTACACTTACTTTATGTAACCGTCATCGTGTTACACGAGGTTACCGTCCGCCAAATCAACTTGTTTTGAATATGAATATATATTTTTTCTTTGTTGTTTTTTACTCTTCTCTAAAAGCTCTTAAAGAAATCCCGACGTTGTATCGTAACTTCGTCGAGGAGCAATATATGAGTATTTTCGCAATGGCGTTACCTTACACCGATTGCTGTAAGTACAATACATACATTGTGACGACAGCACATCAAGTTATCGCCGACTGGTTTACTAGATGTCGTCTCATATTCCGAAAGGAGTTCGTATCGTTGATTGTGGCTGCGTTACGCTCGAACATGGATGCTGCTGGTGGTGGCATTTCAAATGAGGACAGGGAGTTGCACGAGGATATGACCGATGTTTGCATGGATATGATGGCTAGATATTCCTTCTCTATTCACCACGGTCAGCCAAAGCGCAGCGCTCTTGTAGAGTTCCTTCTCTCGCAGGGCTCCTCACAAACATGGCTAGTTGGCAATGTTCTGGTCACCGTCACCACAAGCTCGTCCGACAAACAAAACTGTGAATGTTTCAAGAGACGTTACTATAAGAAGAAGCCGAGTAAAGATGAGGAGGAGGAAGCATCGAGTATGAGTACCTTCCAAATGACCAATCCAACATCTGAAATAGGGAATCTTGTGAAAACCTCTGTCAAGGAGGAGGAGGGAAGCAGCAGAAGATCTGAGAACATTCCAATCAAGCCAACGCCTCTAGCTAAACTGACACAAACGCTGATGGAGCAAAGCGAGTTCTCCCCTTCCGAGAAGCTGTTGTTCAGCAGGCAAGCTTCTAAAGTTATAGGTGAAGATGGCGAAGAGGAAGACGAGGAAAGTTGTGATAGCGATAGTATTGATTCTCCACAAAGCGATCACCGAGTGTTTGATGTGGATGTCGAGTCGAGTAGAAGAGCGGATGACGAGATAAACAACGCAAAATTAAGAAGAAAAGTCTCCGAAGATCCTGCTGCAGTTGCTTCCGTCACCACCACTACTAGTAATAGAACATTGGCGACGGGAAACGTTTTGAGTGATCCTCCCAAGAAACCTGTATTGGAGTCTCCGTTGAACTTAAAGCAATGCCAGTGTCATTGCTCTGGTTGGGCAGAGATTCTGATTCAACGACCGACGGGGAAGATCTCATGGATCATGAAAATGGAGAGTCGGGAGAGTATGAGTGTTGTGGACTTCTCAGACTTGATGTTGCTGGCGAAGAACCTGGAATGTGATAATAGTACCAGCCTCTCGGGTGAGCATACGCGAATCGCAAAGGAGCTTTTATATCTGTGAAAGAGAGTGAAAATACAATTATCTTAAGTGTTCCCCAAATAAATAATTGTCTTTCTGTTCTCCTACACATGTGACTTCAGATTCGAGTCCATTGGAACGAATAAACATGGTCCAAGAAAATAACTATAACTGAGAAATTGAAAATTTTTTTAGTCTTCGAATTATAAGAAGCCAAGCAAAGTTCCCCAGTTTTTTATGATTCATATTTTAAGAAAACTAAAATGGATTCATTTTTGTGTGGATTTAATTTTTTGCGAATCGTGACTTGCAATAATTAATCCACATATAAGATCTTGTATTCTTTTTATAGAATCCTTGAAGTCATTCGATTCTGATACATGGAAACTTTCTCCAGGTTTGTTACGTTATAATCTTTGCATTCTTCATCCAAAAATATACTTTTCGTAAACGTGTTCAAAAACATGTACTACGTCTGTTTTTTTAGGATCGGATACATCCAGTACAACCTCGAGGAACAGACGTCGATTCAGCACTGGCTCTATGGATGAAACAACTTTGCAAGTAAGTGTTTGTTTACAAGAGGCCTTGTTAATAACAGAATGTCGCGTGACTGCTATATGCCAATCATTTTCCACCAACCAGCACAGGAAGCTGGAATGTCTTTAAAAAATTGGACGTCGTTTAAAAAATCTGTCTAACTCTTGCGCAAGTCCTATAACGTTCTTTTAGTATCGTTGCACCACGTTCACTTGAGTATAAAAGCAACTCTAATGATATAGCAAAAATTGTACACTTATTTTTATGAGCTTGAAATATCAAGTCTTTATACCGACTGGATAAAGCTCCAATAAGCATCCGTTTCGCCAAGAAAATGATTATATAAGTGCCATCTTTAGTAAGCACCTCCTTCCGCTTATTCCAATTTTTAGCCTTTCATTTCAATATGGTATTTTATGGCAAGATTTTCCGACATTTTTAGTCTGTAAAGAGGAAGGGGAAGGAAGATAACTAAGAGAATCTTTAGAAAACTAACAACAGCTTTTGTATTAGCCTTCATTCACTTCTATTTTTATTTATATGCATTTGTGCATTACACTCATTAGGAATACATTCACCCTTGAAAATAATCGTCCCTCTCATAACCCTACAATGAGATAAGCGCCTGAGCACTTATTCCATTCTTACAGTGATGCAATACTGTAATAAAATATTGCTCTACTAATATGTTATCAGAGGCAGATTTAGAGTCGGTTCAAACATCTCCGGAGGAGAGTAAAAAGTCGTTATCCTTGAAAGATCCTTATTATAATTGACTTCTAGCTCTCCTTCACAGATGTTTGACGCACTCTAGATCTGCCTATGGTTATGATTATTAAATTTTTGTTTAGCATGTTGATAGTCCCCCAAGTTCTGGAGGTGATGCCGGTAAGTGACAACTTTAACGGAGAGTGGGGGGGGGGGGTTGGGTAGGCGTGCTTGAGCAACGATGTCAATTTTAATAAAGGGTGGGGTGTTCGCAAAAATATGAAAAATAATAACAAGCGGGAAGGACGATTTTTCGGTATTCGTTACTAATAGGGAAAATAAAATGTTAAGATACTAATTATAGAGATTTCACTGTTGGAAAGGCAAGGTTTAATTCAAAATTTAAACTCATTAGCCTGTATACCTCTTCGTTACAACCTAAAACTATACTATACCACTGTAAAAACGTTTCAATACAATTTACAGGGAAGTTATTGGGTAACTTATTTAGGCTTTAGCGCAGGTAACTTAAAACGGATATTTATAGGTACTGATGTGTTTTAAGAACTTCTTGGTTCCTAATTCATCTAAATTTGGACCGTGACCCTCTATTGAAGAAATGATACAATAAGTATGATAATGCTGAATAAACTACTTGACAAGCGCAGTTTTCACTCCGTGCTATATTATTTCAATTTTTATTTTAGTTTTTCAATCAACTGCATTGAAAAGTAGTAAGGTGCCAGTCATTGAGAAACGTCCTCTCGCAAAATCCTTTTCGCAACCAACCAACATACCATTCCGACCACGGTCATCAAGTGTCGGAATTTCGAAGAAACCGACAATGTCTTCATCAGCCACAACAAATGCGAGAGAGGCAGTCAACAAACCCATCACTGAGAACATTTGGTCACCCAACTTCATCTTCTTGCAATTGTTTTATTCGTCCTTCGGTGGTGCAATCAGTTCTCAGGAAGCACCATTGCTTCTGGAAAAAACAGAGGTGAGTTCATTTGAAATGTTTCTAATAAAATTCGATAAAATTCTAATAAAAGAACTATTTTTGTATGATGACGTATACGCCTTTTTTTTTTATAAAAGATCTCAAGAGTCAAGTCTGTGTATGATTGTGATTATTAAAAATTCGCCTAAATGGCCCTCGAATATTATTAAATAAAAGTCTTTTGAAATATTAGCCTCCATACTTCTCAAGCAGGTGATTCTTTTAAGCTGAAATAGGATATTCTTAATTTTTTTATCGATTTTGAGTCTCGTTACTCTTATAAAAAGTATTCTTATAAAAAAAGATGTATCGTGTATCCCTCTGACGTCTATTAGTTTATGGGTTTAAAGTCTAGAGGTCCCGAGTTCGAATCCTCACTTTGTGGTTTTGTTATTCTTGTCTACTTTATTAATGAATTAGAATGTGTAGGACTGTTTTTTTCGTTTGGTTCGTTAAATAAGATCTTAAGAAGAAGTCTTCTTGAATAGTTCTTGTGTTATGAGTACTTTTGCTGGAGAGATTTTGCAGTTTTTCCTCTTATTCCCTAATTTATTTTTTCATTTCAAAATTCGTCTATCGCAAAAAATGATTTAAGAAACAGCACTGTTTCGCTGATTCTAGATTGAATTGTTATCAAAAAGGTTTTTGAAAGCCTTTTTTTCAATCGCATAATTATGTACGCGAAAGTTAAAGAAAAACATATATTACATAGAACACCCATATAAATAGAAAAGGACGAAACAAGGTCAACTAATTTGCATGTTCTCCAGGCTAAGCATCCACTTGTACGAGAAGTATTAATTAAAATTGAACTCGCTTTACAGGGGAGGAGAAGAGGAAGAAGGGATAATCCTCAGCATTACTTAAAAGAATTACACGTTGTGATTGGTTTATTTTGATCACATGACGCTCTAAAGACAGATTATAAACGAACTCTCTTCACAAGGGAGGGGAAGAGGAAGGAGGGATAATTCTTTAAAAAATCCTCAGCATTACCTAAAAGAATCACGCATTGTGATTGGTTTGTTTTGATCACATGACCCTCTAAAAACAGAGAATTACATCCTTACAAATCGCACCGGAAAGAAACCTAAATATCACTCGATTGTGTATGTGGGCGGGATGGTAACTAACCTAACTATTTACTGTGTTATAATTCTTGTGGTTTTCTTTGATAACAGATCATTTCGTTGGATTTCCTCTGTCCGCTTCCATTTCCTCCTCCACTTTCTCCTCTACAATTGCGTGGTTCAAAACAAATTAATTCTGCGAATGATAACCGTAGCTGAAGTTTTTGCAAATAACCCAAATATTTGGGGAAAGCTATATTGATTCTATCAAAGAATACATCATTAATTAAATTGATTTTGTAATTTTAAAAAAGTAGAAAAATATTTTCAGTCTTATAATTTAGTGAAAATCCCCTAATTATTTGGTTCATTTAAAATTTAGTTTTCTTCTTATCATCAGCCCATCGAAACTTGATTACTAAATTTTCTTATTTTTTTATAAGAAACTGCATCAAATTTGCGATCAAATGTTATAGTAGTTTAGAAACTTGGGAAAAAATGATTATAAATCGAAGGTTGGTGCTCTTTTGTTTGTAATTATTGTATGTTTGAACTAATTCCCTTAATATAGTAATTTACACATTATACAAAGCTTATTTTTCACATGTATTTAAGTTTTAAGAGAACCTAATGCGAAAAAATTCTGAAGACATCTGTGTCGTGTGATATAAGAGCTTTCTCATAAATTGATGATTGTAGGTAATCAATTGTGCCATCAATTTCCTCTTTCTAATTAATCTTGTCGTTTCTCATCAGAATTTCACTCAAAAGCATGAAAGAAGGAAGGCTCTGCAATACACCGTTTTTTCTTAGGAAACTTTAGCTTGAAGTTGGATGCACTCATTTTAATAGCTTTCTTTGTTTTCCCTTGTCTCAAGAAGAAGAAATTCAAGCTTAGCATGTGTTCATAAAGAAAATCATTCAATATTTAATAAAAATTTGTAAAAAATGTATAGTTATTTGATTTGGTTAGGATTTTGATTGGGTTAGGATTTTTGAAGTCAAACCTCAAATCTTACAAACTAAAGCTAAATACACATTATACGAGTGTTTTTTCTTCTTTTTTTGACATTCTTTTCCCAGTCATGTATGGCTGTTTCGAAACATGTTAATTAAATGTTAATGTTAATTAAATTATAAATTAAACGAATTTTCGACGAAAATTTGACATGACAGTTTTACTTAATCAATCGAATTCATTAATAGAGCGGACTTGGTATTTAAAACCACGGAATTTGTCTTTCTTTGATTCAAATTTCCTATTCTCTTAAGCTTCCATAAAAAATAAGGAAATTCAGATAAATTAAGTTGACTGCAGTGGTCAAACGGTTTTCATTTGCATCCAAACTAATCAGTAGGAGATCAGATTGACTCTTTATACCAAGTCAAAGGCACCGAAGTTCGTTTTCAAGTTCTACTCCTTCAAAATCAAATTTTAGAATCTTTAAAATCGCTTTGGTATCTATAAATAGAGACCGACGAGGAAGCCTGAGAGCTTAACACTAAGATTTCAATAATTAATTGTGGTTGTTAAAATTTAACTTTTGTTAAAAGTTGCTTCTTTTTTTTCCACCATTTTGAGGGTTAGTGGTTGCTTAATAGAAAATAGGAAAAATAATAAAAATTTCCACCCGAAATCCCAAAAGTTGCTTAATTTCAGGGATTTTACAAAGTAAGGAATGTTGCAAGACAGGAATGACAGTAACAAAAATATATTTTTGATAAAAGAAGAGAAAGCTTGTAGTTAGAAATACTGAGCCTCCAAAGATGTTTATGTCGCTTCAACGTGGTTGCTTACATCTTGATGGTCAGCCTCAAAAGTTGCTTAATTTTCTGGTACCGAGCCCTAGTAGGTTATATAATGGATGTTTATATTTAAAAAAGTGTAGCTATTAAGCAATTTTTCATTCTTTCTTTCTTTTCTTTTTTTCTTCGCATTGTTCTTATGGTGTATCGTGATTGTATCAATTAATATTAGCTAATTGATTTTGCCTAGTATGAGATTGAATAAACATCTGATACATACATAGATGGTAAATTTCTTGTGACTGATCTTTTCGCCTCCATTTTTTGAAAATTAGAACAGTAATTTTCTTTTTAACTACCCCCTAATTATGCTGGGGTTAATTATTAATTATTCGGATTAAAGCATTCCGATACCAAGTCGCAAGGCACTTTATTAATTTTTATGCGTACAATTAGAAACTACGTTGTTGTTTTTTTATGTCTAAAAAGCTTTGGAAATACACTGACAAATTCTTACATTTCTCTCGCTTACGTACATTTTATTTATAATTTGTAAAGAACACATTTATAAAAAACTTGAGGCTGGAAACAGTAAGTAAGAGTTAAGACCATGTTCAGATTGAAAGTAAAAGAATAAAAAACAAAACATATATATTTTTCCTTCTTTTGAGCTAATGAGAGGACTCGAACTTTGAGACCTGAGCCCAATAATCTCCCACTGTGAAACTGCACCTTTAGTATTAGATATTATTGCCAAGCAATCTCAAGTGTATGTCTTAAGCGTATATACTTGTTTTGACGTGAACGGAACTTCACTAGCACTTGAAGGGTTTATATCAGTACTCGGCATAATAAATATCGAGCTTATGAATCCTATAAAAGTACATAAGGAATATGATAAAACCTCACATTTAAATGAAGGTTTCTTTATCATAACAAAATGCACTGTGTATGGTAAGTCTTACGTGAAATTTGTCATGACATTATTAAAGCAACCTTAACAGAGGAAACAACTAAGGAACAAAACAAAACAGCAATTTTAACCAAATTTTCCCATGTAATTTAATTTTTCTTTATAAGCTAATTAAAGTCGAAGCCGTGTGGCCACATCTCTAATTGCACCAATGTGAATCACATGTTGTGTCCAATTAAAATGTCAATTACCATACAACAAAGCAAAAGTACGTAGAAACGAATGTGAGACGTGACTTTACTGAGAGAACACAATACAAGGAATTTCATAATTTCACAATAATACTTACACAAATTAAAACATCAATTATCACGTATGAAAACAGAGAGAGTTCGGCTAATTAGGTTTCTTGGCAATGTCACATTTCCCCCTTGTTTCTATTCTTTTATATTTTCGCATTTTTGGGCCATGATTGTGACATGATGATTGTGATCGAAAACGGCTCTTTTTCGTTGTTATTAAGTCTTACTTGAATTTCAAAGCAACGCCCACATGTTTTATTTTGATTAATCTAATTACTGTCGTGTGTGACGTAAGCAACTGCATGTTATTATGATAGGATGCAGAACCTTCTGTTTCCCGTTTCTCCTACTGCAAGCATTTATTGTATTTTTCATTGTTTATTATTTGCCAGGTATTTTTTAAATGTATTCAGGAAAAAACCTTATTTTGATCACTACGTGTAATGTTAAGCTTTCTAGAGAACCATACTCCTTACTCCTGGCTTCATAAAAGAAACTAGAACGACACATGGTGTTAACAGCAGTTAGTTCTTCGTCGTATCGATATTCTATTTTTCTTGATATTTACGAATAATACCCAGAACTGTCTCTTCAGTAATAATCTAGCTGTTATAAATAAGAGTCTTACCTTCATCGTCGAACATCTACAATGAAAAACCTACGACTATAAACATTGAGATGTTTATCTTCACCGCTATAATCAGTATTGGGCTCGAACTCCTGACTAGCAGTGGACCATCTTAATCACTCGCCCACCTTTCCATAATATATGAATATTACTTTACTATAAAATATCATGTTGCCTTTTACTTGTTTTTAATAGAAATAAAGAAGAGGTTTTCTATCCGTCCGGCATAAATAGGACGTTATTTTATAACACTGTCGTGACATTCAATGTCCTAATTCTGTAACTAGAGGCTTGATCTAGAAGGGAATCCCCAGCACTTGGATCAATATGTAGGAGGGGAAAATATTAGTTATCTACTTTGGTTTGTTTTAAAAGAATATTTTTTTGGTGCAGAACTTTACTGAAGAATTCTTATTTTTATTCGTTTTCAGGCGATGCAGCGAGCGCTGAAGATACTTGACCGTATACCCGGCTTCAACACTCACAAGTTTGGTGTATTGTACGTAGGCAACAGTCAAGAGTCCAGCGAAATCGACATCCTGGAGAACGACTTTGGTTCGATCCGCTACACCAACTTCCTGTCAGGTCTCGGTGAACTCATCTCGCTTGGTGACGTCAACTCTACAGAATATTTCTTCGGAGGACTCTCCCCGGGCGAAGACGGAAAATACGCCTGTATATGGAAGGACTACACCACCCAAGGTAAACTAGTTGTGACTCCCTCTCAATGTTGTCCAGCCTCGTTTCCATTAAACCACATCTCAAGAGAGTATATTCAACATACAAAGGATATAAGAAACTATATATAAATAACTAAATATCGTACTTTTCATATGTTATTGCATGTAATTGCAATTTATTTCGACTCGAAAACCAGGCTAGGCTAAAGTCTAAGTTCGTTTATGAAACTTAGAAATGCATACGTAATGCACACACGAAATTTTTACACCCTAATCAAGTTAGTCTGGGTATATGAAGTTTACAGATTTGACTGTTAAATTGCAAATGATGTACGTAACCTACGAGTAGTACGAAATACCGCCATAACTCAAAGTTCCAGCCAACAAAATTGATGCAGTTTTTCAAGTTTAATCAATATTGAATTTAATTTTGAGCTTACTAGTGACTAAATGGGGATAAACAAATTTTGTATTTTCTCAACAAAAATAAATTTTTGTCGTGTAACGTTTAACAAGTACTGCTCCTGTTAGTCATTTAACGTTTGTTATTAAATACCCCCTCTGCCGAGTAAAAACTAAATATGTATAAAATGAAAAAAAAACATTGTTTGACAGTCAGAATTTACATCTATTAATTAGGCGTCAAGGGATTAGGAATGATGCATGTGCTATTGAGAAAAGAATGTTATCTCTTAATGATTGATTGTCTACTCTCTTTTGCAAGGAGGGGATTAAGAGCAGGGATCATATATCAAATTAGCCGTAACTGCCCCTCCTTACCCTATAGAGTGTGGCTAAATATTGCTTTGATCCTATTAAACGCCTCTCTATTCTGCTGTCCCTCGATATTAATACCCTACGCATAAACACGAACGTGCTTTCGTTTTTTTATTTATTTATTCTTTTCTTTTTTTTGATCTGCAGAGACGTCTCGATTATTTAAGTCTGCAACCATAACTTTATAAAAATATTTGAGAAGTTAATAACTGCGTATCCCAGACGAGACATGACGCTTTACGTCCCTTTGTAACGTTCTTAGGATATTAAAAA
>JAUEKX010431707.1:0-29650 GCA_031834005.1 Dendronotus venustus
ATTATATATAACGTATGATAAACAAAACAAGTGGCAAAATAAACATAGCACTGAAAAGCAGAGGTAGGCTTGGTGATGATACTAAGGGTGTGAGCGTTCTGTTAGTAATCTATCATATAATAGCGTAAGTTAGTCTACGTGCGTGTGTAGTTTTCAAAATGATAGGTAAAGTAGCGAAAGAAATAGAGTCGAGTGACACCGGGCCTCGTTAACTTAAATATACTACAGTCAAATCTCCAATTAACGGACACTCTAAAAGGCGGACACCTCTAATTAGCGGACACTTTGGTCATACACAGGCCATTTTCTAGTCAAATTCTCATTAAAAAGTTTCTAAAAAGCGGACACTCAATTAGCGGACGCTCTAATTAGCGGACAACATTATTTGCACCAAAGACCAAAAATGGCCTTTTTTCTCTCCGATTAGCGGACAGTCCAAAAAATTAAAAGTGAACAAAAAAATAGACGAAATGAATAGTTTATTAAGAATAGAATTGTCTCTAACATTTATTTCAGACATTTAACAACTTCTGTCTCTACAACATTTTTCAATTCGTTAATTTTCTTGGTCAACCAATTTATGAGTTTTTTTCGTTCTAATGTTTTGATTTCGAATGTTTTGAATTGAAATTTCTAAAATGAATGTTTGTGTGTCAATTTTCTTGAATAGAAAAGTTGACGTTGATTTAGCATCATGGCTCCTGTTAACCTAAAGAATGTCTAACATTAGATGAAAAAATAAAAACTTTAGATGACAATAAAAAGAAAAAAATGAGTTGCAGAGACATTTCTAAAACATATAATATTAGAAAAACTCAAGCTGCAAACGTTTTGAAAAACGAGAAAAAACTGATAGAAAGCAGAAAACAAAAATTAATTCAAGACTTTTTAAATAAAGACTTTGGTATCCTTCATTTGTTAAAATCTGTTTGAAAAAAGTTTTGTTATTTGTTATCATTTTGTAAATATCACTAATTAATTTACTAACTGTTACTAATTTGGGGCTTAAAATGTAAAACCTTCCAAAAGGCGGACACTTTTAATTAGCGGACACTTTGGCCATACACCGATGGAGTCCGCTAATTGGAGATTTGACTGTATAACAAAAAAAATAGGTTCACGGTCCATACTGTACAACTCACCTTTCCTTCCTCTCGTAGTAACAAAACATTCTGATAACGATCACGACACTGAAAAACAAGAACATAAGGCCTTGTTTACACGTTGCTTGCACAAAGAACAATTAAGAAGGCTCCTTGTACATTACCGTCTATTTCTTCCCTTCAGAAAGTAAAGCAGTTTTAGATGGGTGTTATTTTCTCGCCTGAACACTTCTAATTCGCTCAATTTGTCCCCTCTTGCAGAGAACAGAAGCGGAAAATCCCGGCCGTCTGAAAACGCCTAGGAATAGAAATTGGTTTTTAGTGGTGATATTCTCTTGATAGAATAATTGTATCATAGCAGCGTTTACGAGGTTTATTGACGTAGGACTGAGTATTTGCTGGATTGACTCACTGACTAATTACGGTCAGTATCTCTAAATCAGTCAGTAGAATTCCAACATCGATACATTCTCACTAATTTTAGTAATTTTTAAAAGTTTTTCTTAAGCGAAACATTCAGAATTCCCCAAAATTTAGTTTATTTCGCGAAAGCTTCCGCAACTAGCAGTGACACTAACTCTTAAACGCCACATATATATAAAAAAAGTCACTGGTTGTGACTAATGCAACTTGTGAATAAAATTTGTTCTACCTGTCTGCCAGATCTTCGCACTTTGCTTGTTACATTCACAATATCCGCAGCTAATTCCCAGTTGGCTAGTTTGTTGTGAACAGTCTCGTTTTGGAAATCCAACGGTAGTTCGAAAATCGTTTGCACGGCCTAAAAATTTAATGCCCAAAATATGTTTTTTTAAAGTCATTGACGTTGAGATGATGTATTTTTAACACCCATTCGACGTCTGTTTATGTTTATTAGACGGTAAAGAAAGCTAATTAGAGCTAAACTGATTTAAATCTTAGTTAAACTAAAGGCCTAGTTCTAAGGCGGATTGAGCAAGCAGCGTAATCCGCGAAAATAAATTCCAGTAAAGTATTTGATATTATTCGAATAAAATTAATCATTGCGAAAAAAAACAAAAAAAAACTTCGCAATAGTTTTCGGGTTGGTTTCAAACGCAAATGTTACGGAAATATGTGATAATTCACTGTTTTTCGAGTCACGAAATGAAATACACTTAGAGAATGAGGAAAGTAACAATAAAAAAAACTTAATTCAAGCTAGAATTATACTTGTAAAAGAGCCCAATCCTCGTTGATAAGCCATTCAGGACCATGCTGAAAGAAAAGAGAATGCAAAAATTAATAAGATCAAAATTTACAACAACTACTTCATTGAAAACTTTTATTCGCCAAATAATTTTAAAATAAAGTTTAAAAATTGTCGAGAAAAGCAAAATCTAATAAAGGAAAATACCCGAAACTTCAAAAATGTTGTTTAGCTTTCTATGTTAGAGAATAGGAAAAGAAACAAAAATATTAAGCAATGCATTAATTAAATATTAATTTTGGCAGCTTAAACGGAATACAGAGGCAGATCTAAGGGGTCGGCAAACACATGTGTAGGAGAGTAAAAAGGTAATTGTCTCTGAGAAATAATATAGGATAATTGTCTTTTCACTCTCTTTTGCAGATGTTCTGAACCTCTAGATCCAGCTATGGAACACAGATGCGTGCTCTATAGTTTTAAGTTCCCTCACTTTTCTTTCATAGTCGAAGAGTCTTGGTAGCAGTAACAAAAAGTACCCCAAGGTAAAATTTATCTCTCTTAATTGCCCTCTCCAATTTTAAAGATACAGTACACATCCGTTGAGTCGAATGCTACTGAATTTGAAAATTTGTTAATCCGAAGAAAAATATTTGTCCCTTGCATTTTCGAATTAGTGTACTTCTATAACTAGAACAATTTTCTTGCTCCCAAGAGAATTAAACGTATTTTTACAAACCTGTGAGAAATCCGGACGGGCAGTTACAGTTGACGGAACGACCGGTACGGTCATCGCTTTCTGCTTCATCTTTTGAGATTTCTTCAATTTGTTTCTATTCAGAAGCTCTAATGCCTTCTTGTCGAAAATGGACTTTGGTTTCGATATTCTATGCCTAAAAGAAAACAGTTAAAAGAAGCTTCGATTAAGAGGAAGTCAAAGGTTTTTCTCCCAGCCACTTTAAACGTCTTTTTCACGTTCTTTCTCATAACCTCTGTTTACCGAGCTAGAGATCAGATACTTTTTTGTTTGGCTTTCAGAGGGCGCTGACCTAGAAAATTGGATCTGTATTTTAGGTTAACGAGAGCACGAGTCCGTCCCTTGGCCACAACCCCACATAGAGATACAACAGTAGAGGAGGTTTTTATCTTACCTTTTCTTTTTAAAGAGACTAAGGTAATGTGTTCTGTTGGTGTTCCGTCTCATCGCGTATATATCCATTCCAGATTTTCTATGAAAAGTAAAACAAAAATATTCAATCATAAAGGTACCATGCCTATCTACTCGAACTGAGTATAATATGCAAGTCTCGTACTCCAAATAGAGGCTTTAGGTGCATTAGAAAAAGCAAGGTCCTCTTTAATGATAACAGTTCACGAGTTCGAGACTATCAATGAATAAAAAATATATATTTTAATTCCTGTCAAACATCTGCGAAGGAGAGACGAAATTCAATTATCTTAAGGTTTTTTCAAGAATAACTACTTTTGTACTCCCCTCCGGAGATGTTTGACGCACTCTGGATCCGCCTCTGATCTAAAAGATTTTTTTATCAATCAGGACTCGTTTTCATGAAAAAAAATTCGATGGATTCTCTTAAATCATCTCACAGCATCCAAGAGCTTATTCAGTCATTGATAGGACAGGGTATTTCATAAGGCATGCCCATAAATTTAATACTGCTTACTTTAAGTAGTGAGTTGGAGGTAGATGGTTCTCTGGAATGGTTTCCACTTCGTAGAGGAATAAGGTACTGTAATCGATGGTTAACTCGAACTCTTTATCACGTGGTGGTGTGGGAGGGGTCCACGCCTGAACCAAAAATAAATAAAGTAAAACAATTATAAAAGATTGATAAATAAAAGAAGGTTGATGGAGAGAAAAAATAATAATAATCCTTTTTTTTAATTTGAACCCAAGTTTTGAGTCTTGGGCTGATTTTTTTATAATTTGATAATTTTGTGGCTCAAAAGTTCCTCAAATTATTGCTTGCGAAATCCTGAAATTAACCTAAAATTTTGTTTCAGTGTAAATTTACATGTTTTTCACTATTTTCAAGCTATATACTTTTGATATTGACTTTGAAATTACGTTTCGGTGCAATTAAGACCATGTTTTTAGAAAGTATAAAAAAAACGTGTTGCTATAGCTACTAACCGGCATAACCATGCCACATCGATCGTCAACAAAATGCTAAAAATTCAAAAAAGAAATATTAAAATATTAAAATTTCTCACAATCAAAGAAAATTCAATACCATTCAGTACCAGCAGTTTTATGATCTGATAGTAAATGTTGGATTATTAGACTGTTATCCTTAACCTGCTAAGTGCCAGCACGTTTTGGCGAAACACCGTTTCGACTATTGAATATTTCACGTATAAGTTCAACTTTCAAATGGGACTAAAGATGCAGAAGCATTCCAAAGGAAATTTAATTCTCTTTCATATACGCATCAAGAAACGATCATTATTTTGGAACCAGTCAAAAGTTACAATTACTAGAAGTATACACGGTATTTCGGGTCCTAAATGTGGATGGAAACATGAAACAGAAATATGGTTGTAGTTCATAACCTTATCATTAGCAAAATATATTTTCTTGCTTTTATGCTGATCACAATCAACTGATTGGCAGTATAAGATTCTTCAGAAAATTATTTCAAAGGAATCGATTTTCGGGGGTTTCGTGGATTTTGGCCTAATTCACGATATTAAGTTCCGCAAAAATATATTAGCTATCAGACATCTTCATTCTATTGAAAAATAAAACTGATCTAATCACGTAACACCTTGTAAGAATATCAACTTGCTCCATCTTTACTATTTTTAGTTTCTTTTATACAGCGAGAGCCTCCGCAATTTTGAGCAAAAAAACAATTTTACCTAAACATTAATTACCACGTAGCCCTAATTAAGGTCGCTCGCATAGCCGCGAAAAACAATCTAGCTAAATCCTTTTTTATTTTACAGTAACCTTCTATTTGAGCCATAATAACTTTTTTTCTACGTCCTTAACAAAATAAAGCGAGGCAAATTTTTTTAGACAAACTATTCAAGAATACGATGCAAATAAATTACACTCCTAGCCCTCAGCTAAGGGGACTTATTATTTTAGATAGAAGGGTACATTGAGAGATTTTTTATCTCAAGAAAAAAGCGTATTTTGACAGTTTTTACAGATGTATGAAGAAGAAAATGATTCAATTATTATTAGATGAAAAAAGTGTTTTCAAGTATCGAGTAATTGTCCCTCGATCTTCAAGGTTATACCAAATTAAGGGCTAGAAGGACTTGTTTGTTAACCTTCTTAAACACAATAAAATAGGTTTAATAGCTTACAGTCGAGACGCCAAATGCTATATCTCATGAAATAGACACGTTCGCTCAACCTAAGGTTCTAATTTTTGAAATCCTTCGAGGTTAAAAATATGTAAATCTCACTAAAAACTTTCGCCACTCTTTTGTAGCTCTCCCTCGCAGTGTTTTTTGTTAAAAATACCAAATTCTGATGTATGCATTACCCATTTTTATTATTTGCCGTGTAAAAACAAGAATTTATTACGAAGCAGTTCATTAAGAACTAACGTGGCTGTCCCCAGTTAAAAATGATCTTTCTATTGTTCGAAGATTGTTCTTTAATTGATGAATCGTGCTCTGAAGATCATCCGAAATATTTACATGGATTCGAGGGTTTTAACCATTGAGTGTCAGAATTTCAGCTATTTCACGCGCAATAGCAATTTTTCAAAATGGCCCAACAAGATACTACGCAACGCAGTGGAGATCATGTTTAAAATTATCGGATTACTCCTACTACGACTACGCGAAAAATGGGATTTGTAATACTATGTAACGAATGCACGAAAGTTGAAAGTAAAAGTCATTGAATTTTGATAAAATAAAATAGAAAACTATAATTTTTGGCCCCATTTAGGCCTAAACATTTAAAGTGCTCTCTAAAAGCACTTGTGTTTAGCAATCGTGTTTGTGCCATATGGCGCTTGTTGACCTTTTATCTTGAAGTGGCCAAAGGTTACAACTTTGCCCCCTGTGGAAATAACCAATATGCCACCTAAAGGCTAAATGGTTTTTCAGGGGTTTTAGTGGCTAGCTATAATTATTAATTATTATTATTCTGGGAGCAGATATCACGGTATTTTGCAATCAACATAAGTGTACTCTACACAATGGATTAAGAAACAATGAAAATGTAGGATAAAATTTGATTCAAGTTACCGAGACCGAAAAACATTCCTGTTCGAAAAACAAAATGGTGAAGTGCACATGGACATATCCACGTGATTGTTGTCGAGTCCCTAAGCAACCTAAAAAAGGATATGTGAAAATCCACCTTTATGTCGTTAAAGGATAGCATAGATATTTATCTCAAACACAGAGGCATCAGGCAGCTTCTAGTCCGTTCAATCAGTGCTTTTTTCCCCTTTTATCTTACTTTTTTTTTTAAGCCTGTGTATAACCTTTGTAATGAATGGCAAATAGTTAGGTAAAGAAATGCAAGACTACCTTTACATGTAATGCGGTTCAAAGAAGACATTAAAGTCAAACTTTCTTTGTACCACACTGTACTTTAAGAAGAGGCTGTTTACATGAAAGTTTCATTCCACTCGAAATTGAAACATTTTCATGCAAAATGCCCGAATATTTTGACGAGGATAAAGTTGGAAAGGGGCACTGATTACGAACCTCCTAAAGCTACCTAATGCCATCCACAGCAAAGAGTCAAACAGGGTTAAAAAAAAGAAAGAAGAGAAATAAAAGAGAGAAAAAACACAATTATATTGTTTTGCTTTTTTTTGTTTCTTTGTTGTTGTTATTTTAAAATTGTTATACTTTCACTTTTATAAAAAAACATAATTGACTTTGTTAGTGATATATACGCATACAATTTATAGGACAAAATAATTTGTATAGCTCGTAATAGTTTGAGTATGTATATTGTAATCTCACAAAACAGAAACAAATCGTGATGGATATTTTCAAACCACCCATTCGTCATTCATCACTTTTGGGCGAGGAGTGCGTGAACTACGGCGTATATCACCACTGTCCGTACTATCAACCGAACCGGGACTAGAAGCTCCCGAAGAGATTGGGGTGTGTTTGAGTGTTGTCTGTGTATACGTTTTGCTATTCGTACGTTGTTGTTGGTGTGGTTCTCTGGGTGTAGGTGAGCTTACCCTGTTTACTCTCTGTGCTAAGGAGCTGCTCTTATTAGAAATAAAATCTCTAAGAGTGACAGGAGTTCGAGCTTTGGTGGAGGAGACCGAATTCTCAGAGGAGCTACTCGTCGTAGTATTCCTTAGAGTCCTCTGCGGTCTTTTCTCCGATTTATGTTGTTCAATGCAAGATTTAAAAGCCTTTAGCTTTGCCGCTGATATCAGAGTTTGTTCAGAGTTAGCTGCTGACCCTGCTTTATGTTTCGAAAGGAGGCTAGTGCTTTCTGACATGGCTGTCTTTTTGTTGTCGACAGTCTGAAGGTTAGAGGAAGCAGTTGCATTTGGGTTATTAACTCTACGGCCTTTTCTAAATCCGGTCGATTTCGTTAATTTATTCTTAGCCTGGATCGTTTTTTGCGCAGTCTTCTTTATCTCTTGGATTTTTTTATCGCCTAGCTTTTTGAGCAGAGGCTGGATATCTACGTGCAAGCCCTTATTCCCAGGGCCTTCGTCATTATTTTCAACTTGTAGACCAATCAAACTACTGTTGGCGGCAGTCGAAGTTTTAGAAGACCCCTTTCTAGTCCTATGTTTTTTATTCTTTTGAGATTTGTTGTTCACCTGGTCGTAGCTCTCGTCGCGGACGTATGTGTACAGCATGTCGTCCTCTTCTTCAGCATTCTTGCGCTCCTCAGCTTCTTTCAGCGACTGCAGGTGGTTGAGTTCCCACTCCTTTTTCTTCTCTTCGAGCATCTTCTCCGTCTCCTCGACCTCGTCTTCCACTTGATACGAGTTAGTTCTCTCGACAAAACGAAGTGCCAACCGCTCGACTGGTTTCAACTTAAAAATAAAGATCAATCGAACAATATATGAAATGATCAAAATCCCAGTCGGTACACGACGTCAGAACGACGTCGTTACAACGTTTTCTAAAAAAGCTTTACAAAGACATATTGAAATAACTGATCTAATAACACAAAAGCCTTGTAAAAATCTCTGCTTGGACTAATAATGAAAAACATCGCCGGTTGGTAGGTCGCTATTAAGATCAATCTCCACTAAGCGTCAATGTCGTGGTGGGCGATATTTAGACAATGAGAAAACTAGAATAGGAGATGTTGCCTTGTGGAGACTGGCCTTTAGAAAGGAAAACCGCAATTCAATTCCCCCGTTGAATCATACCAAAAGGCTTAGATTAGAACAGAGAAGTTGTATAACAAATGATAGCATTAAGTACGTTAAAATCTCAGAATGCAGGACCCTCATAGATACGGTTCACATAGTTCAGAAACTTACCACAATAGGAAATATATTCAAAAAACTTTTAATTCCAATCATTCGCAAATTAATTAAATTGTCTCGAAAAAACGAAACTACTTGAAAGAGAAAATAACAGAGAGGTTACAGTGTCCTAGAAACCAAATGAAACCATACCTCTGCTTCTAGCATGGATAGAGCTTCTTCCACTTTCGAGTTTTCAGCCTGAAACACAAAATATATAAATAAATTATCTCCATGCAGAATCGATAGATAGTGGACCTTATTTACAGGACACGAGAATATCCTACTGGGCTGTGATACACATCATATTCCTTAGGTAGATTCAATTTCGCAAACTATGCTTTTTTACTTGATAAATAATCATGAACTATTGAGTATTATTTTTTTTGCTTTAGAGAATTGAGAAATATTCATTCACAAAATTAAATCCATATATTATGTTTTTTTCTTATAACATGTTTCTCTATAGAAATATTGTTTATTCTTTAGGTTCAGCCTGAGAATATTCCATTGTTTAACAGTTGAAATTTATTGTTATAAAAAAATACATAAAAAAATACGTGTATGCCAATGAAAGTCTAAACGAGAACATATTTAGCCTTATTAAAGATAAATTCGCGTGTGAATTTCACAGAAACTCAAAATTCACGAAATTACAACCGTAACACTTACTCCATCAACAGGGACATTATCGTTAAACTCGGAGAGTTCAGAATCTTGTTCTAATTTAGCTTTCTCAGCAGCAATAACATCATCTTTTTCTTCAGTCTCAGCAAGCACCTACACAGAAGATAGAGAAAAACAGATGATTTAATAGTAATACGAGGATTCAAGTTACTCCATCGATAGATTTCGAGTGACGTATGTCGTTCCCAGTTTCCAGTCGAAAACACGGTCTTGGAGGCAATATTAACCAACCACAGCGATTCGTTTTGTCTCTGAAATACGCATATGCCTGTATCACTAGCGAAAATACAGAATAGAAAACTTGGAGAATTTTTAGACAACATTTTTCACAAAATTGAGAGATTTAAGAAAGAAACTGCAACCGGCTGGATTTTGACAAACGTCCGGGACAATTTCCACTACCTTATCGAACAAATAAATATTGGATAAAATTTTGGCCGACGAAAATTTATATCCAAACCAAAAATTTAAGTCTACTTCTTAGAAGAAGATTACACCAAACTTAAATATATCTCAAGCATTTTCTTCGTCCGACAAAAGTGACGGAATCCTTGGAGGTGACGAAAATTTCGTCCAACATTGTTTTGTGTCATAAGGTACACAACAGGCCCTAACAAATATAACCAAAGAACTGTTGAGCAAACGAACTAACCTTTTCGTATTGCTCTTTAGAGATTTTTTCTTCCGTGGTAGTGGTTGCCTTTTCTTCCTTGGTTTCTGTTTCGGCTTGTTCTCTCTCATCTTCCAACTCCGCAGCCTGTTGTTGTTTAGGTTTCTCGACGGTTGGAACCACTACATCCTTTTTTTCTTCATCGTCTTCAGCTTTCATACTAAAGAGTTCTTTCACAGAATCTTGCTTAAAGAAAGTGGTCGTGAAGTTACCTCCTTCGATGGCGAGATCACAAAGCATTCGCTTCTGTTGTGCCTTCTTAAGAATGTTTTCCTCGACAGTTCGATCAGAAATCAGCCTACGATGAATGAGAGTTGAGCGACGATTAAAACAACATAACCCTTTAATCCTTTAAGCGCGATTATACACGAGAAATGTTAGCAGAAGAAATCCAAAAGTGATAATTGATAAAAAGCGTTAATAGTTTCAGCAAAGCAGGAGAAAATTTATTTTTTATGACATTTTTTATAAAAATAGAACTTGACCGATACTTGTACCGGTAGAATTGAGTCCTGTCTAAAAGGCTATGAAAAGAAATACATCCAGATAGTTAAAAAATGGTATTACGATACAGTTTTCCATTTCCTGTGAATACGTAACAAAAGATTCCAGGTTACGTATATACAGGACGCACGAACGACGTTATATGGACGTTAATACAACGTTAAAACGTTAATAACATTGTTCGAACGTGATGTGTTGATTGGGAGTATTCAAGCAAAATCAACGCGAATTGAATGATGAGGATACAAATATTCTTTATTAAAATGTGAAAACGAAGGCGCTTTCAGAAATGGCGTTCAAAATACCAACAAAATAGCTTGTTTTTACCTGTATATATGCACATCTCGCGTTTGACCAATCCTATGACATCTGTCCTGAGCTTGAGCATCCATTGTGGGATTCCAATCACTATCATAAAATATGACGGTATCGGCTCCGGTTAAATTGACACCGACGCCACCACTCCTCGTTGATAAAATGAAGATAAAAATCTTTTCGTCTTGGTTGAAGCGCTCCATTAAAACCTAATCAAATAAGAAATATTTATTTGTTTAATATATTTAGTTCGTTCCTTCTATGGGCTAACGATGAGATAACTAGGGTATTTAGCTGGTTAGTCAAATGTTTTACTTTGACTAGCTCATCATGTACCTCAAATCTAGGACGTAAGTTCATGTTTTTTATATAAGAGCATCTATATTTGAGTTGAAACTGGATGTACTTATGTTTTTGCCTATATTCAGTCTCGAGTGTGCTTATACAAAATTTGCAAAATAGGAATTTTTATCCTGGAATTCTGAAATTTGTTCATTCGGTGCCTGTATTTGAATAATAGCACTGGTTCTTGTTATGTTGTTTATAAAAAAGGAAAAAAATGGTATTATCAAATTGTTATTCGTTCATACTAATTGTACAGGAATTCAGGTTAAGCATGTCCTTCATTTTTTTAGCAAAATCTCAGCCTCGATGTTCTTATAAATTATGTTCTTAAAATAAAAAAAAAACGTTTACACTAAAGTATACTCTCGTTAAGTGGGACGCTCAAGAAAAAGCGTATTACTTAGCGAACGTATTACTTAACCGAATGCTGTAATAGGGTAAAAAAATCCAAAGAACCGGAATTCCGTACCAATAAATGAGCGCGCTATTTATCCGGTGTATCACTTAACGAGATGGTTACTGTACAACCGTTTGAGACAAAGGAAAACTCTAACACGTTGCAATATCAAAACTGTCTTTCCATGACCGTCGTGCGTTCTAGATTTGAATTCGTTTAATAATAGATGAATCGATGATAATTAATACATTTCAGTTTAGCTTTCTTGTTGAATCATATCTAGGAAATTAAAAGGCCGTTTAATTGAGTACTAACATAATTTTTAAGTATAGATGTTCTTTGTAAGAAAAAAAGAGGAATATTTCTTAACCTGTCTTTGTTCTACTTTGGTGGAGCCATCCAATCGTAAATATATATAGCCGTGATAGTTTAGGAACCGTTCTAGAACATCCAACATCTTTGTCATTTGTGTGAAAATCAACCCCCTGTAGAATAAAAGAAATTTATTACTATTAACTTCAGTCATTAATCAACTCGAGGTTTTTAACAAAAATTTCGAAATCACCCAAGAGGAAACCAAGGATTGATTTTTTAAAAATATCACCCGAAAATTAAAGTTAATTTTTAGTTAATCATATGGGAAATATACAAAGATTTAACGATACTCGTCGTGACTTTTACATGAAAAACTCATTAATAAGAGACTAGCATAAATTTGAAAAAAACGTTCGAAAAAAAATGTTTCCAGTTGATTCCACGCGAAAAATCCCAAGCGCTTATATGATCAGCAAGTGAAATTTCAAACAACCACGCGATTGAACATAACACAGCCTAAATCAATCACCCGCCACATCCTCGTAAGGTAAAATAAACACCAAAAGAATCGATGAATGTGAATTTTACAATTTGGAACAAATTATTGTTTAATACATACTTGTGCTTTCCCAATTTCATTTGCCGAAGAAGACGATCTAACGCTTGCAGTTTACCTGTAACACAATGAACAAGTGATGATCATTATGATAGTCTCTAATTTAATTTTTTTTTTTACTTGATTAACAAACCGAAATTTTCAGTTCTATAAAACTTACTATAACCTATCAGCAAAACACTTTACAAAAGTGACGAGGAAGCAGTTAAAGGGTTAAAGCTTGTTTCACAGTATGAGGCTAGCCACAGTGTGCATGATGAGTTCTCCCAGTACAAAAAAGGTTATCTCATTGTTAGCCCATAGAACCGAGCTTAACAGGAAATCATAAAATATTACAAAGAAACCACAATACTCGTGATAAGTAATACGCCCATTTATTAGTACAGAATTTTCCTTGGATTTCCTTACCCTATTAAAGTATTCGGTCAAGTGATGCAGCCGCTAAGTAATAAGCTTTTTCTCGATCCCTTGAGCGTCCCACTTAGCGAGAGTATAAGCAAACTTACCACAATCATACTGTACTAATCGTGTTTCCGGGAACTGTAACATCTTATGAATCGTTATAGGGTGATAGATATGTGATTTGTTCCTCAGCTTCGACGATAAACATTGTGACAGATGATTTTCCTTGTGTTCACTGTACGGTATTGAGTTGATTGTTCTCATTGTTGTAGGGGACGAGACAAGTTGATGAACGTATATCGAATATCTAGATGATTAGATTAAGAACAAGAGCAAATATTAGGAGGTTACTAAATAAGAAAGAGCAACATAAATAAAAGCAAAATAAATATCAAATATCTCTAGATGATCGAAAGATGAAAGCCAAAGTTTTAGTTCTAAACATGTTAAAGGCATAAAGTAGCCAAGCGGTCAGTGCAATTAGGGAGAAATCTAAACAGAACGTTTACATGAAAATTTTGTTTCCAAACAAAAATAAATATTTTTGTAATGACAACTTGAAACTACCCTAAATGAGTTTCATTCAGGTCAGAAAGGCCGAAGTGTGTTTTATTTTTTGGTTAAAGTGACACTATCTCACAGTGGGGCAAATACTTTATTTTCAAACCAGAAATTTTCATGCAGACAGTTCTCGAACCTACCTTTCAGTTATCCCCTTCCTCTCTCGGACTCGTTGTTTCGGCAGTTTGATCATGTCGCAAAGACAATCGCAAAGCTTCTTGCGGGGAACTTGATGTGCCAGAGCTCCAATGAACCTCTTGTCAGCATCGCCGCGTGGAGTTGGTAGAGAGATGGTTAAACACTCTACAAGATCTGACCCATAGACAGGAGTTTCCGTACACCGCCTCTCGTTTAGAGTTGCTAGTAGATCAAATCTCCCCTTTTGTTGATCCTTCATCCTCTGTGTCACTGACTCCTATAAAAAAATTAAATGGGGATTCCAAGGTTCAACAAACTAGAAACTAAAAACAACTAAAAACAAACTAACAGATTTCTAGAAACTATATAGAATTATCTACGTAAAATTTAAACCAAAAAGAGCATAGAATATTATTATTAATAGAACGTGTGTAAACATATAAGAGAACTTCATTGATAATCAATAGTTGTACTGGTTTTCTTATCCAACTAGCCTTAGATTTTGCGTATAAGGCTGTATTAGAGGTTTAAAATTGCAAACTTTTCTGCTTCGCCAACCATGGTGAACCACTATTTTTTCGACTACCTTCGTTATCATTTTATTGAAAAAACTTTCGACAGGATATAAAATCCTTATTTCGAACACTACGGGAAACAGATCGGGAGAATAATTTCTGCAAGATTCGCTCGCTGTGCTTGGTAACGTACGTAGTGTAGTAGGGAAAAAAAAGAAGAAGTATGAGTCTTCAGTAATCTCACCAAAAGGAACTCGGGTGAATCACACTCCATGAATCGATCCAACAGCCGTTTACCATCATTTACTGGTAGTGGTGGTGATGACGGTGATTCCTCTTCAATATCTGTTTTCCGTTTCTTACACGGTGGCCCCCCACCATTCCCATCTTCAGATTCACCAGGACAATTCTCTTCTAAATCTGTCACCTCGATATCCGATGTTTCGGATTCACGTGTAGAAGCGCCACTACTCGCGTTATCCGCCACAGCGCAGGAGTCCTTCAAGGCGTCAAACAAGTTTCGTTTCTCCTCGAGCCCCGTCAACGCTTTACTATTGGAGACATTTGATAACGATTTAAACTCGCTACTACTATTATTTCGATTAACAACATTGGGCGATTTGTCCACCACAACGTTTTCTAGTTCTTGAATTACCGACTTTTTAACTTTCAGTTGTTGAGTCCGGTATGCTTGGAAAGCGGTCATGTTCAGTTCGAGATCACATAAACGGAGATTTAAGGAACGCAAGTCCACTTGTTTGAAGGGATCATAATCAAGAGGTTTGCTGACATTCGATGGAACCGTATACACAATAGGGTCCATAACAAACGGCGCCACAGTTGGTCTCAACTCAAAAAGGTCAGGATGGTTACAGACCTAAATAAACAAAACAAAAAACTTGTCTTCAATTTAATCCTTTTTTGACGATTGCACAACTTTACGGTTAATAAAATCTATCTTTATATGGCAATTGCACCGCTGTACGGTTCATCAATATAATATAAAGCTGTAACCTAGTCAGGAAATATAACTGTTACGCTTTATATTACTTTTAGAAAAGTAAACGGACAAACCTTTCTTAGTTGCATCAGAATGTTGATTACACTCAGAAAATTTCCTGCAGCTAATGTTTCTTTTGTCCTTCAAAAGAAATAACAAAGTTATAGAGTTAATATACCATAAATACCGCTAGTTATTCAATCAATCAAGCAAGTTTCGGACACATTTATATCGAAAATATTTTGAGGCGCATACATCAGAGATGAGGTGTTGTTGATTAATTAAATAATGACAATAGTATAATAGGATACAGATTTCCCCCCCACCCCCACATTTCTTCGGCACATTTCTCTTAAAGTTATTATCCTGCAAAAGATTGTAGAGGAAAGCAAGAATAATTTTCAGGTAGACAAGAACAATATTATCCTTGACAATAATGAAATATCCTGCAGTATTTCTACAAAGCCTACAAAGATAACAGACAGTAAAATATCTCACTGTAAAACATTGAAAAAATCTATATTTATACATAATAATGGTGGATATTTGTGAGACTTCGCCTTTTGGCTATGAAAGAAAGTTTTAATTAATAAAATAAAAAAAAACGCATTTGGAAGTGACACAAAGCCGAGAAGGTTGATGAATCTTACTTCGTTCGGGACATGAACTCGTCATAAAGAAACCTTTGTCTTTTTGATAGTCGACATTTTATTATGTGTTCATACTTCTTTGGCATTTGCAATTCCACTTCGCTTTTCAACCTCCTTAGAAGGAACGGTCTTAAAACCTGAAGAAAAAATGATATTCGTAAACTCGCATCCACCCCCCCCCCCCCCGGCCTTTAGGTAATTTTTTTCTTTCAAATTTTCTAGTGTATTATTATGTCGTGTTATGCCTTTGAAGATAAAGAAAGAATGTTCCATCGTGTTGTTATTAGAATCTTAATTGCGTTCACAAGTAGACATCAATACGAGAATGAAAGCATAAAAGCTATTGAAAAATAAGTTAGGCTTAAGTAAAATTACAGGGATGAAGTTTAGCTTCCTTCCTTTAGAAGCCTTTCCCCACGATAAAGTGTTAATTTTACTCACTTTTTTATTAACAATTAATAGCAATATAATATTACATTCACTTGTTTTTATAATTATTGAACATGTTAAAAATAACAGGGAAGAATACGTAATATCTAATAACAGTAATACAAACTTACAGAATGCAATCTTTTCACTAATCCTTCATTGTACTCATGGCTTCCTTCGACCATGCCAGTGAGAGGATTGGAGAACCATTCCTTAAAGTCCTGATGTGACTGAAAGATGTTCGGCATGAGGAAATGCATCAAGGACCACAACTCCATCAAGTTGTTTTGTAACGGAGTTCCGGTTAAAAGTAACCGTCGTTGACTATGGAAATTCAGTAGCATTTGCCAGCGTTGAGATTTGAAGTTCTTTATATTTTGAGCCTATGTAAAAGTAACACATAGATTAAAAGTACTAAGCTTTATCCAGGATTATTAAAGCCTAAAATATCTCATAATTAATAATTAAGTACAGTAATTACCGGTAGCTCGAACCTTTACGGCACCTGAGAAAACAGTGTGACTTAACAAATATTCAAGTTAAGGTAAGTAGTAAAGAAATATGAGCATGCCCATCCACTTTCATTCATCAAATATCTCAGATAAAAGAACCGGTCGCAGCACAGACACGCCTAGTATACAGAGTTTTTATTAAAAAATTTATAAAAACAAAGCCAACCTCGTCAAGAATGAGATATTTCCATTTCTTTCTTCTGAAAGCCTGGTGATCTTGGATGACCAGTTTGTAAGAGGTGATACATACATGAAAAGCATTTGGCTTTGACCAGCCCTACATAGCAAAGTATAAACAACTTTAAAATAAGGGTCGGAAAAGATTTGCAGTCAACAATAACTTGCTCTTTTTCAGACATATAAAAGACAATATTTCGTTTACATTATCGATAAAAAAGTCATCAAAATAAAATTTTTTTTTTTACCGATTAGGTACTTTCCACGGTTTATAAAAAAACATAAGCAATAAGTCAAGCGCTTCTGAGTTTTTTAATTCTTAGTAGAATTCGATCGAATCTTTCTTAAAAACTAGCGCAAAAATGTGTGTATATATATAAATTTATAATTTGATTTGAACTTTCTGGTACAAGATTGATTGCTATCTTACAGTTCGTTTAAGTTTTCTTTCTTTTTGGCTGCCAAAATAAGTTAGAATCTTGAAGCCAGGACACCATTTCTTGAATTCAAATTCCCAATTCAGCATTACACTGGTTGGTACAACAACTAAATGTGGACCCCAGGTCCCCTCTTCACATGCTAAATGTGCTAGAAGAGCAATGGTTTGGATGGTCTTCCCTAGGCCCATCTCATCTGCTAAAATCCCATTAAGCTGTTTCATGTACATTGTAACAAGCCAGTCTAGACCAATGTGCTGATATTCTCGTAGAGTCCCCCGAAGAAGTTGGGGGATTTTCGTTCGCACCTAGAAAAAAAGGGGGCAAAGTTTGTGTTTTATTGAGAGATGTATAGTAAAAAAAGCAGGTACCTATAAACAAACAAAAAATCTATTCAATTTGAAAATTCTTTAAACTGTTTAACTCGATGTCTGGGATTTATTTACGTATTTTAATAAAACTAATTTTTTGGTATCAAATATTAAGAGATTTACTTGGGTCGTTGACAGCGTAAATCCTTTTGGTTGTAAGCTTTCGGCAGTTGCTGCTGCAGAGTCTAGTTCTTCAGTCGTAGCTACGCCACCTTCTTCTTTAGAGGTTTTTGTATTTTCTAAAAATGTAACAGATAACTCATTATGATAAAGCAAACTTACTCAATTCTTTTCTAAAAATGAATATTAATAAATATGTTGTTAGGCTGCTGCAACCGAAGAGAATTCAGCTCTTGACCTGGTGATTTGTGTTACTCTGTAGTAATTCTTCTGTAGAAAATCAAATACATTAAGAGACCATTCAGATATATAGTTCCAACCAACTCATTTCCATATAAATTTATGAATATATCAGTTTTAACGGTAAAAATATTTTATTCTTGCTTAAAAATTGTATCAATTATTTTCATTATTGTCTGTTTCATTATTATTTTAAGCAACGCTGAAACGATAGTAGTTTCTTTAAAAATGTAAATTTAATCTTATATTACTGACTTATTTGCATGAAAACAACATTTAATGCAATTAAACAAATCATAAATCGCTCTTACCACTTATATTTTCTGTATCCATTTCATCTTGTTCATCATCAGACTCAATTGCACTACTGTCCATGGGTGTTGATGGTTGCCCATACAATTTCAACAATTCTTCCAAAGGTAGTTCCCCTGGAAAAAGAAACAAAGAATATTGACTGTCAAATTAGATGATATTCTTTCAAAGAAATGAGACCAATATAAGCAGTGACGTATTTGATAGGGGTGCTTAAACTCTTACTGAAAACACTTTCTGTAATCTTTCTAGCTGACTTTTCTTTCGCTTATTTTTTGTACATACAGTTAAACTTGTGTAATTCGAATCCTCTAGGGGTCTCAAAATTTGTTCGAATTAAATGAACGAGTTGTATGTAAAAACATGGAACAAAATAAAAAAACCTTCTTTTTGAAGATCATCAAGTTCAGACTGATAATCATCTCCTTCATTGAGTTTCTCTTCTGCTGCAATTGTTTCTTCATCATCCTTTTCTTCTTCTTCGACAACAAATTCACCACCGTCATCTTCACCAAGCTTTGCTTCCTTCTCTAAAGATTTAACACTGCTTGTTTCTTCCTCGTCACTAAGAGAAAGTAATTTCATTGCTAAATTCGGGTCATAATAAAAGGTTTTAAGCAGGTTCCAAAGAAAGTAGAATCAACTTTAACTTTCCTGTCTGTTCTATGCAGATTATAAAACTGTTCAGTAGATATTGATATACAATATTCCTTTCTTGTGTAAATAACAAAGAATTTTCCACTGCATTCTGTCCATGGAAAATTGTCAATAAGGTTCAGAAATACCTTTTTTCGTCCTCTTCTTCTTCACTTTTTTCATCGCTGTTTTCTTCTTCGCTGTTTTCTTCTGCACTATTTCCATCATCTACATTGCTATCTGAATCAGAGTTTGCTTCTCCTGTGATCCTTTTCAAGATCTTCTCTGGTAAAGTCTCTAATAAGTCTTCCATCGGTATTTCACTATCCCTTTTTAAAGCGTCTAATTCATCTTCATAATTCTCCTCCTACAAATCATAAACAAAATGTAAATTCAGATTATGACTTCAATGTTTAAAAGACAAAACTTGTGTTTACTGGGCCTACCCTATTGTGACATTACAGTAGGATTTAAACAATATCCCATACTTATAGAAAGAAAAACAAGGAAAATTTAAACCTCATCTGTGGAATCATTATCAGACTCTTCTTGTTCTTCGTTAGCATCTGTCTCGGCATATTCTAAAATAGAAGCAATAAAAATTTTGGTGGAGAGCAACAAAATTAAAACTCTTGTCAGAAATATTATATGAAATTGGCTAGAAAAAATTTAAGAAAACCTGCATTTTATTTTTACAGTAGAAACAAAAAATTGATTGCTGACTCTTGCAAACAAGTTCAGAAGATATTCTAAAGACCTTAAATGCATTTATATTCTGTTGCAAAATATTTCAGTCAAAATGAAAGTTTCACATTAACTGCCTACAGTATTATTCTACTTTTTAAAGACACTGCAAATTTGATTCTGAGAACCTTATTTCTAATGGAGAAATTCTTTGAAGAAGTTCTGAAGAACTTACCAGAGGCTGGTGAAGACACTGATGATTCTTTCATACCTTCTGCCAACCAGGAGGAATATTTCTCAGTCTGACCCACAATGAAGTTCAGATGCAAATCAAGTGCTTTTCTACGTTGTTCTTCTTGTCTACTGTGTTGTTTGTATGTGGCAACCTGACAGAATATTATAATAATAATATTAAGATCTAACGACTATAAACTAGTAGTTTAGTCATATCAGAAATTAAATATTCTGGATGCCTATGTGTGTGAGTAACGCAGGTCAAACAAACATGAGTGCTTTCAAGGTCTTATAAATAGGAGGACTATAAACAGGATTTTACGGTATTCAAATTACATTCATTTTTTTTTTATATAAAGATAATGAATAATGAAATGCAATGAAACAAAGAGGAAATAAAGAAGTGTTACTTTAGGTTGTATTAAATGAATATATATATATATAAAGGTTATTTTAATTGGTTTCCATAAATTATAATGCAAACCTTTTCAATTTGTTGCCAAAAATTTCTGACGTCCTTGGCTATTCCACTGGCAATTCTTTTAAGTCTGGTAGTCTCATCACGTTTTAACCTTTTTTCTTGTATAGACTTTTCTTGATGATATTTTAAGACTGATCTTGAGAGCTATTAAGCAATAAATGAGCACAAAATAAAAATTACATTTATTAATTAATGATTGAATGAAACATTAAATCAACAAAGGAAAAATTTATATTGAAGCCTGTCAAAACAAGCAGATGAAAAACTTAAATATATAGAACTCTGAGCTTCTTGTATTTCACATTTTTCAGCTATAATATGTAATTCACAAAAGTCTACTATTCATTTTTTCACTAACTGTTTCGAAATATTTGCTCTGGTTTACCATCAACCACATTTTATAGTCAACCAATTGCAAAAAATCAAAGTTCCATGAAATGTAAGGAAAAGCCCTTAACTGGAAAAAAACCTTCTGCAAAAGTTAGTGCATCTCAAAACTAATTTCTGCAAATATCTTTTTTCAGTTATGTCTCTAAGGTGAAGGAAATAGTCATCATTTTCATCATAGCAACAATTACAACTGTCCAAACTATTTTCCTCAAAGTTCATCTAAAAATATAAAGTTGTTTCATTTGAATTGCCTAATACCTATGTACCATAGACATTTAAAAGGTTAAGGTACAATTTGTATACACAATATGAAGAAAGAAAATAAATCAACCACCTTTTTTGCCATATTTCTTTTCCATCTTTTTTCCTGAGAGAAATCTGTTGCTAACCATTGCATTTCTTCAAGAAGGAAGTCCCAATGTGATTTTTTCCTTGGAATTTCAAAAACCTTTGGTAACCTACTTGCAGACCAAAGTCCATTTTTACGTAGTTCTGCTATCCTATGTAACGTTTCAGATTCGTGTCTAACTTGTCCAGCTATATCAGTAATATTTCCAGAAGTTGAAGAGCTTCGTTGAGATGATTGAAGATTCAAACTTAGAGAAGATTTAGTTTCTATATCATTACGAATTCCAGCCTTGGAATCAACATGCTTTTCTCTTTTTTCTTTTGAATTATGTGATATATGAGATCCCTGTACAAAACCATATTGTTCCAAATGCAAAGAACTATTGTCTATGGGTTCTTGTTTGATTGACTTTTCAAGTGACAAGGATTTCTTTGTTGTAACAGATGTTTCTGTTTTTGTGGTGGAAGAAGAAACTGCAGGAAATGTTATCTTAGAATCGTCAAGCCACTGAGAAGTTAAATAGGAAAGAAGATGGGGAGTTGGTCTCATCTTCCAAGATGGATAGTCAACCATATTTCCTCCACTTTGTATAAAGAAAACTTGTGTTAAAGTCTCCTGAAAGTTCACTTTCAGATTATCCAAAATCTTTGTATAATGCTTTATTACTTTATTTTGTGTATCAGAAAGACGTTGTAAGTTGTCATCTTTATTTTTTTCAGCTAGTGCAGCAGCAGTCAAACTTGAACTAACTGTCTCTTCATTAGATGACCCTGCTGCTTTAGATGAACCTGATACATTAGACAATGTTGATGATTTCTGATTTACTCCAACAGCATTAGGTCTTGATTTCAAGTTATTAGACTTGTCCAATCCATTATTTTTATTGCTTTGAGAGGCAGACAAGTGTTTGGTTTGAAGCACTGATGAATTTTTGCTTTGAGGTACTGATGAATTTTTGTTTTGAGGCACTGATAAGTTTTTGTTACTTCCTGCAACAGAGGTTGAGTAGTGGTGATGGCCTGTTGCTGCATGACAATTTTGAGATACAGTACTTGTAGTTGGAATGCTCTGTTTTTTTACATGCGAGTTAGAAGAGTTTGTGCTCATGACGTACACCTAAAGCAAATAAAGAAATAAGATTTATAAAAATTATATAAACATCAGTAGACACAATCATTAGATTAAAATTATATATTTTGATAAATACATATACAGTGTGTCTGTACCAAAATGGAATGTTGCAACTAGTTAAAAAACATCATCTATCAATTTATGCAATGTATATATTCCCACTATAATTTTCACGCACATTTTTGCTGTAATGTTGGATGAATACTATTGTTAGCAATAAATTGATGGCACAAAAACAGCAACTATTACTTGATATCAATTAAAGCAAATAAAAAAAATACAATATATATACAATACACAATACTTTTTTAATTTTTAGATTTTTTCTTTTCATAAATCAAGGTACCTTGTTAACTCACAATATCCTCAAAATTTGCAGTCTAATATTATTCGTTAATTTTCTTGGTGACATAGATCTTAGAATAGAACTATAAATGTATTATTCTATTGTGGATAGACACATCCACTGATAATTCACTTTTGCACTCTTTTAAATGTTTTCCAACTGGGCCACTGTTACTATGTTCCTTTATGCGGACAATCAAATATCAGCTTGTCTGTCCGATATAGCACGACACTGAATTTGGTAGATAACACAGCTTTCGAAACAATCGTCAACTTTTGGCTTGAGTTTTGGCAAAGTTGTTTTCAGTTTCATAATAGTGAAAATGACTTTGCATGGCACATTTATTTTATGCAAAAAACTGCTCGAACCTCTCAGAAACTTTCCCACAATATTGAATAGAAATAATTTTCTTTTCATCATCCAATTCTTCTTCTTCTTCTTCTTCTTATGCCTTCGCTTAATTTCTTTTGTTATTGTTTCGTTCGATAATAGAGTGTTTTTTAGCAATTATAGGCTCGTAATAAGAAGACGGGTACTGATTCTTTTCAAGCACATTCTTTCCTTTGGTAAAAACTTTGCCATGTACTACATGCTTGATAAATACTATGCCTAATCGCCATCTCATTTTAAGTTCTTTTAGTTGTTTTATTCAGTCACTTTTTTATTTATTTTATTTATTTATAAAATATTTATACAGGATTGTCATTTCAGTATACTGTATATATACATATTTACAAATATTTAGACTACTGCTTTCCAAAAGAGTCTTGCGTTATGTAGTATGTATGATAGTTGTTTTTAACTGTTTTACCGGTTTTATATTTGTTTTTAGACCTGATGATGGTAGTTTATATGCATATATTCCGAAATATATTGTCAATAGTTTATTAAATTTTTGCATTCTTTTTTGCCCTCACGAGGAATTATATTCATAAAATTTAACATAATTTCTAGCTCATAATTTTCATCTTCTTATATCATATTAAGAAAGGCACATTATGTTGTTTCAATTAAACGCCCCTCTCAGGATTTATTCAAGAGGGTGGTGGGGGTTTAAGAAGCATTACTGTACCCAAAAACCTACAAGTTTCAAACCCTCAAACCTTCAAAAAGCATCAAGTATCCCCAATATCAAAATTCCTGTTAATCACTCATGTGTATTATATATATAATAGATTATAATATTTCACAATATTGTACTTACTGTTGAAAGCCAGGATGGAACTTTATTCTTAATGAATGGTTATTTTTTTTCTAAAAAGTAAAAAAAAACATTTTCTAAAAAAGGAAAAAAAAGAAAAACAGAATTTGTTCCTTTTTTTATAAATTTCAATTTCTTTTTCATTGCTATCATAAAAGCATATTGAAACATCATAAAAAAGATAAATATATACACATTTTTTTCTTGTTATAAGTGTTTTCCAGTTACTCTTACCCTTGTGTTGTGAATCCCACGAGAATTCATTCATTTTATCAGTCTAGATCTAGACAGAAAAGGTTGGAAACAGTTATCACAGCAAAATTTGAGGTGTTAGAGTTTTATTAGTCATTACTTTTTCAACAACTAGGGTTGCTTCAATACTACTTTCAAATATATAATTTAGTTTTTGTCTTTTATCACTTCCAAAAAAACCGTAAGTAGTATGTAACAAAAAAGAAAGACTTTTCCTCCACAAAAGATAAACAAAAAATGTCTTTGTAATTTAAAACAAACAATTTGTTACTTCGTCGTAAAAATACTAATATATATAATTTGTTAATAACAGTACAGTATTTTAAAATTCAATGGTGGGGTACGCATGACACTGAAATAAGCAAATAGAGAGAATGTATATAAATAACATATGCTTCTATAAATAACACCCTATTTATTTAGATAGCAAATTAAGAAAAACAAACAAATTTTATGGAAGTTTAAGTTCCAGCTAAAAGAATTTTGTTTGTTTTTCTTCGTTTCCAAGATAAATGGGATGCACCTCCCTTATATAAGTTTAATATATATATATACATAACAGAATGTTGGCATGCAAATCTTGGGATAACCATGTTGATCCTTGTGTAGTGATTTTTTCAAAATGTCAAACTTCAAGTTAAATAGGTGCATACTTTGATGACCCTTATTACACGTCAAATGCTCTCAAGGGCATTATTTTATTTTCCTTACCATAATTAGGGACAAATTTGTAAAGCTTGTCATAAGCAAAAGTCAAAGAATAAAATTGTAGGAATTCTTTTTCCCTTTTTTTGTTGTACTATGGACCGATCCTAATGTTTACGTTTTGCCGTGAGCAATGCGCATGCGCGCAGAAACAGCAATCAACAATTTCCGTTCTCTAGTACATTTAGTTGTACAACTGTACAAACAGTTGTAAGGAGGTAAACGTTTAGAAAAAGTAAAATAAATCTATATGGTCAAATCAGGTAATCATTGCGCACTTTTTAAACACTTATAAAATCTGAATAACACTAGCTAAGTCTTTTATTTCTTCAAAAAATACAAGCCATGGGCTTTCCACTGCTTCAAGGCGTAATATCTTTCTTTAAAACAATCCCGTTTTCATAATGGCTGCATGTTATTAAAGCACGGTGGATTTTGCGCGCTAACATGTTTCCACCCAGGCGTAAAAATGTTAAAATTGTAGCTCTACGGGAAAGTCACTTGTAAAGAATTTTGTCTCTCATTATTAACACCCCTATTTTTGTTCTCTAAGCAATTTTAACGTATATATGTTACAATTATGGTATTTATTCAGTGCACAACAATTGCAAACAATGATAGCCTTGTGTTTTTTATCATTGCGCACTATCAGAATTGTAATTACGCAAATAAAAAATCATATTAGGAATAGTTTTCTTTCAATTATTCATCATTAAACCACTTAGAAAAGCATTATAAATTGTTTTGAGTGTATAATCGATCTTTTATCTTCTGAATACGAATTGACAAATGCAATGTCACAAAATGGCTTTTTATTTTCGCTGAAACAGTCAAGAAACGACCCCTGTTATCGTATTTTAATGGTTACATGACCAACGTTTCCATTCCGTTATAAGACGAGTCTTAAACGAACAGAACAGTTACAGATATCCTTCCGCATCTATCCACGCATTATCCGAAAATATCGAACGGCGATTAACTGGAGACAAGTTAAACTGAAAAGAACTTTCTGCAGGGAACTTTGTTATTTCAATCATTTGGCTTGGTTTCCAGTTTTATGTATTCTACCTTTGAAACCTTTTAATTTGTTATTTTATAACTTAAAAATATAAAATTTTGTTGGTATTTAATTTTGCGATTTTAAGATTTCTAAATTTTTCCCGGGTATGCATATATATTTTATTTTGTGATTTTTAGCATAAATAGTGCAAAAATTAAGGGAAGATTTTTAGGAGGAAAGTGAAAAAGTGAAATCTCTATTTGAAAAATGGAAAAAACAGATAGACAATCTTCACCAAAAATATGGGGAAAGAAATATAACAATTATATATATATATATATATATACAATTGAAAAATTTATTTGTTTTTACTTTTTCTTCATGTTTTCCCTTGTTTTACGCATATGTAATGATTACATGCACTTGCACAAACATTGATTTTCTTTTTTGCACAATTGTTTTTAACTATTGCGATCGTTTTTAACTATCATTCGACGGTGCGCAATGATAAAATACAAGTGCGCAAAAGCAATCGATTTTGTTTGTAACCATTGCGCAACTTATAATCCTCTATATCGATGTGAAATATTCTCTTGAGCACTTGGATCTAATGTTTTTCAGGCTATAAAGTTCAAATCTGTTTTTTTCATGAATAAATATTACTAAAAACGCTATTTAAATCTCCTAAAAAGAAAAATGCGCAATCATTATCTGATTTAACAACATAATATTTCTTTATGTATTGTATTTTATCTTCTTCATTTAGTGATTTGTAATAGTAAGACATTTTTCGGTTAAACTTGTGGTTAAAAAATTATTTGGATAATTATCAAAGAGACGATCACAATTCCCGTTTTAAAAAGTATATGCATATATAACGGAATGTTATTTTAACAACAAAGGCACTCCAAATTATAAGTTTTCCGGATTGTTGTCTTAACAGTGCTTTAATAAAAAAATTTTGAACTGATATGCATATTAGTTTGGTAAACCATATTTGGTGCATTTGATAAACTAAATTCAAGAGCTCAATAAAAGACTGTGGGCAAACTGGATAGCCTAAAAGAGCCAAATTCAAAGCTATGAATCTGTTTATTAGCTATCGAATATAGAAAATTATCAAACATGTTATCGAAGCAAATATTATTCTTGTTTGGGATGTCAGCAGAAGAGATATCAACTGTTTTCAAGCACTTTCGCTTCTGTTTACCGATTTTTTTGACTGCCATTTTCTGAGGGGATTGGAAATGACAACAATCTACGTCATCTGCGGAGCCATCTATATATTTGTCACAGATTCATAAGTGTATAATTTTTATCTAATTTATATATATATGTATAAGCTTATTATTTAAACAAAGGCAACCCTAAAAATTTGCATATTTTCATCTAAAACATTGTATTAAAAACAAACAAGCAAAGATAGTATGTATATATACATATAATAGAAACAGTGCAGGCTTATTAATGCCTAAACTTTCAAATAATTTACATTCAGATTTTACAGGTGGAAAGTTTGCACACACGCGTGCATTAAACTTATTATCTACAATGGGTTGATAAAAAAAATGAACTATATATATATGCATATATACCCCCCTTAGATATAAAGTACCAATAATACGTAAAAATTGCAACCCTGCAAAATCACCCTGAGCATTTTAAGTCATTGCTACTCATGGCACTCCACTCATCAAAAACTCATTCACTCGATCATTTATAGCTACTATCGCAGAAATTCGCTCGTGGTATGATCAACGATGGCCAACCCGCCATTGAACATTGAAGATCGCAGAAGATTCATCGAATCAGTATGCGCATGCGCACAAGGATTCCGCAGAGGCAAAGCGAGCGCTGAATAAAAATGATGTACCGTAAAAAGCAAGAACCATAAATATTTTTTATCACGGGACGAAACGGGTTCTGTTTGTTCCCTAATCGTCACGTCTGGATGCTCTAGGTTTAATAAGGAGAAAATTTTTTTTTACAAAAAATTTAGTTTTGGCCAACACAACAATTTTAAGTGTTGTTATAAGTTGGACTTGCGTGTGTAAAATCGAGGGGTAAAATCTCGAAAAAAATTACAAAAACCAAAAACCACTAAAGAAACCGAAAAAATCAAAAAATCTCGTACGCAATTTTTGAAGTACTTTAGTACTTTAAAGGTACACATTGGAAAAGGCAAAAAAAATTCTGATCCAGCAAAATTATTATTACATTATTACACAGGTACATAAAAAAGTTCACAAACAAAAAGATAAGAAAATAAATAAAAAAAAAAAAAAATACAAATAAAGCATGTACGAAAATAAAGTAATAGTTCTTCAAAACACATTCTACGTAAAATGTGTTCATATATGTCATTCCTACAAAACCTTCCCATCCGGCACACAACGTTAGAACGATGTCATTTGGACGTTACGTCTTCAAAACGTAAACCAACGTTGTGACGACCTCGTTCTGACGTCGTGTGCCTGTTGGGTTAGTGGTTATACCATGAAGGTAGATTTCAGGTATGCTCAATGGCACATTCTAGAACGAATAGGATTTCCTATTAAGGAGTGAGTGACTCAAGAGGCGTATTTAGAGTAAAAACTCTCAGAAGGAGAATTTTGGTGAAAAATACCCTCCTCTGTAGATGGTAAGCCCACTTCATATGATCAATTTCTTCCTAAATTTGTAAATGATTAATTAGTATACACTGCAGATTATAAATAAACAAGATAAATAAAAAACCTAAATCCGAACAAATACATATATAAGACCAATTAAATATAACTTAAAGACGATGAATGTAACTAAATTTTAAAAATAATAAAAAACATTGCTATACTAGCTCGAGTTAAGGTCAACTTCTCAGTTGGCACACGACGTCAAAACACCGTCGATTCCGATTAAAACCTAAGGGGGTCAAAATATGTTGTGACATAGAGAACGCCATCATGGTTGGGTCCGATGCGCCATAGAAAATATTTAAATTTTATATTTAAACTTTCTAGGTCGTCTAAAAACGTACTTAAAAACTGTTTTGAGTAAGTTACATTAAAAATAAGATGAAAAATTTGATTAAATTTGTTGTAATATACAATAGATCTGATATTGTTTTTTAAACAGAAAAAAAAAACTTTTAAACTTTTTAATAAGAAAAATTTCGGAAAAAATTGGGCGCAATAGACAACCTGGCCCACAGCTTCGATGGTCCTAATTTTAATGTCCAAATGCGTTTTAAATATATAAACAAATAAAAAACTGAATTACACAATTAAAGGAAAGGGATGATATACTTTGGGAAGAAAAATATATTTGTGGTTAGATACATGTTTTTGATTGACTTGTCAAGTAGAAAGATCAAATTTTGACTTAGAAATGGTTTTCTTTTTTAGGGAACTTCTTTCATAGAGAAACCCTCATCCCCATCCCCACATATATAAATAGACAGAATATTACTAGAATTACTATAACGATAAAAACAATATTTTGTTTTCATTTAAATTTTTCACAAATTAACCACAACTTGGTCACATGGAATAGGGGATTTAGTTGTCGATATCGATACTACAAACAAAACTAACATTGTACTAAACTACAACTCATAACAAAGTTACGTGGATAGGCACGTGGGATATCCACCCAGTCTATCTTAACAACACTAGAAGCGATACGAACTTAGAACAGTGGAGGGCTATCAAAGCGAGTATTCAATTTAATAAAAAATCATTGTATAACATGGGCCACGGCGAAGGGGGGGCCAGGGGGGCCATGGCCCCCCCCAGATTTTTGCTAAGAAAAGATTTTTTTTTCT
>JAUEKX010431708.1:0-16100 GCA_031834005.1 Dendronotus venustus
GAATTTTGTCTCTAATTATTCATAAACCCCTATTTTTGTTCTCTAAGCGATTTTAGCGTATATATGTTACGATTATGGTATTTATTTAGTGCGAAACAATTGCGAACAATATTGGCCTAGTGTTTTTTATCATTGCTCACTATCAAAATTGCCATTACGCAAATCATATTAGGAATAGTTTTCTTTCAATTATTCATCATTAAACCACTTAGAAAAGCATTGTAAATTTTTTTGAGCGTATGATCAATCTTTTATTTTCTTCACGTGAATACGAATTGACAGACGCAATGTCACAAAATGGTTTATTTATATGCATATAACTTGTTATTTTCACTGAAACAGTCAAGAAACAACCCGTTATCGTAGTTTGAACGGATTATCATCGTGAAATTCCCACCACATGTTACAGATATCCTTCAGCCATCTATCCACGCATCTTCCAAAAATATTAGAAACAGTGATTAACAGGAGACAAGTTAAATTGAAAAGAACTTTCTGCAGGGAACTTTCTTATTTCAATCATTTGGCTTGGTTTTCAGTTTTTATGTATTATCTACCTTTTTACCTTAAAAGTATAAAATTTTTCGGGTATTTAATTTTGCGATTTCTAAATTTTTCACGGGTATATATTTCATTTAGCAATTTTTAGCATAAATATATAGTCCAAAAATTAAGGGAAGATTTTTAGGAGGAAAGTGTTGTGAATTTCCCAATATGAAAAAGTGAAATCTCTATTTGAAAAACGGAAAAAACAGGTTTATTTACGCTATCGCTAAAAAAGCGGCTATATTGCTTTAATAGCTCTCATTCCGTTGAGAGACGTGCAGCTGTTCTTGTTTTTGATTGGCTGAAACATAGAATAGCTGTGGTAGCGTTTTTTACCGCTAATAATCGCAAATGTTGTCTCGTTAAATAATTGGAAGTCTCTTTCGTGAAGTATTCTCTTGAGCACTTGGATCGAATGTTTTTCAGGCTATAAAGTTCAAATCTGTTTTTTTGTAAATAAATATTACTTAAAACGCTATTTAAAACTCCTAAAAAGCAGAAGTTATGAAAAATGCGCAATCATTACCTGATTTAACCATATATTTTAAATTTTTGTTAAAAAATTGATTGGAAATATTTGAAACTTAATGAGACATATCTGCAAATAAATTTGCATAATTAGATTAGTATCACAAAAAGATTTCATGATAAATTAAGTTTGTTACTCTAGTCTTAACCCTTTAACTGCTGAGTCGATTTTCAAAAATTCCAATCTATTTGCCAAAGTGTAAAAAGAAAAACTGGCTAATGCCAAATATGTAAGACTAAATATTTTTTGTAAAATTATCTCAATGATTGGCTGTTTGACATTTATTACTTTATTTTGACAATGAAAATAACCATTTCAATACTTTCTTTTGAAAAAGTCAGGTTGTTATGGCTTAAATAACCCACAAGTATTTTTTTATCATAAACTTGTTATAATGTTTGTAATAAAGTTGTAAAATACTTAAATTAATTTGATTTCTATATACTCTTTTGAAACATGTTGACATTTTTAATATGTTCTTTTTCATTGAAAAATTTTTTTTGCAACTTCTTTTGAATTTGGAGCGTGCAAGCATCAAAATTAGTGCAATACCTTTATTGAAAAAAATAATTTATAAAGTTATATTTTGAACCATGTGAACCTTCTTTTGCTGTGTGTGTGAGAGAAAACATGTCAACCATACAGTGAATTTATCATATATATATACTTTGAACGCGTACCTTATTTTGAACGTATGTAAACATGTATGTATGTATGTATTACATACTTTAGTTAGCTGTATAGATTGGTGGATGAAATTGTAGTAAGTTACAGACTTGGAAAGATGTTTGTTTACATGTGTTCAAAATAAGGTACACGTTCAAAATATGGTCAATGAATTGAAAATAATCAACACTATCAACAGAAGTTTATTATGTTTAAAAAAGGAAACTTATCATAATTAGCTACCACCTAGCTACCACATACAAGATATAAATTATCATGACGTTTACTTACCGACATGTTGGCTTGTGAAATTATGAACAGTGACTTTTCAATTGATATTAAGCCTGTTGCCTGTTTTACTACACTCTGCTTTGCGAAGTAAGAAATAAAACAACAACGGCACTTTCCCGCGCGATTGACGTATGCAGGTCGTACTAAACTGCACTTGCTATGAGCTTTTTTTTTCTAAAAAGCTTTCGTAAGTGTGTCCACGTAAGAAGCTTTCGGTCACATGCTCCCCTCGAAGGTTCATTTTGCGGTGTCAGCAGAAGTTAGTTATATGTACAGGCAAAACCACAGACAACGTAAATTAAAAAGCCTCACGATACCGAAGAAAAAAGTTTGGAAACCACCACATTTTGTCTTCGATATAGGCAGAAAGCTCAAAAATTGTCATATTTAGACAACTTTGTACATTTTCAATAAAAACGAAAACTATTATTTCAGACTTTTTTATCACCACAAGATCTTGATTGAGAAAGTAATTGATTCAACCTAAATTTTGATAGCTGTAATAATCAATGATCTCGACTATTTATAAATTTTTATCTCAATCTTGTCTTCATTTTCTTCTTCGTTTTTGGAAAATGCTGCTTATCGGCAGCCCTGTAAATAGTTGATAGCTGATATCACGTCCGTTCGCAAAAAGAGCGCAAGAAAAATGGCAACAGCGCACAGATGATCAAGTTCATCTCTCAAATCGACATGTTCTGATCTCATCATTTGCTTAAAACAGTATCCAATTTTCTTTACTTTTTATTTTATTAACAGTGTTTGCTAGCTAGTTTTCTAGCTGACTTTATCCTCTATATATGCTTACTTTTACTTACATACTTGAATACAAATTGAACTTAAGTGTCTACCATTTTGAAATTTTACTTAATTCATGAGTAAAAGTGTAATAGAAGCTAATAAAATACCAAGATGTTGGCCTAATTGATTATTCTTGATAGGCATAACCTTGATTTTCAGATATGTTCTCTTCTTTACAAACCAGTCTATTCTGAAATTTTATATGCCTAAATTTGGAATTCTTGATATAATTTTGTTATATTAATGTTCACCATTATAAATTTGTAAAATTAGACTATAGGTAGAGCACCTTATAGTGCCTTTTATTATCTTAAAGTCACCCTATCCAGGTTTCTAAAATTGACACTGTCTATGCCATGGTAAAAGATAATTTTCACTAATGTCTAAAGAATTTTCAGTATTAGATGTTACAACAAAAGTGATCAGCTACTCTTAGGGATATGATATGTATGAGATTTTTTGTTTTTTTTATTTTCCCAAACTGATGTTTTGCATTACGGTTTGGACTTATATGTATAATATCCCATTTGGATACACATCAATAAACTTTATTTTCAGTATTAATATATATATATATAATTTAAAGAAGATTATTTTTAGGTTAATCATAATTAATATAAACATTGTTCTGTTGTGTATTGGTCAATAATGGTTTGTTGAATCAATCTACTTGTACTTTTACTTGTATCACAAGTTGTTCCAGTTTTTTCTTTGATTTTGGCAATTGTTTTGTGATAACACCAACTTTTCAAGAAAAGGTCTTGGAATCAGGATAAATGAGCACGCTCAAGAATGAAGATTGACTGTTCAAAAATCAAAAAGAGCACATCTGAAGTGGTAAATTTGAATAATTTCAATGTAATAAATAAACACCAGTCATAACTGTAAAAGCTGTAGCTTCATTATGCTATTATTGGTTGACTCTAAAACAATTAGTTACTAGCTATTTACATTATAGAAGAGAGTACTTTGAGAATTTATTTTATTAATTAATATATTGTTATTTAGCCTGGCGATTGTCAAAAGGTTATACAATACTTGAAAACCTGCACTGATGAAGAACTCTTGCATGAATTGGAACAGATCAATATCTGGTATTTTGGAAAGGTATGGGACTAATGTTTTAATGTTATAAGTAACATAAGAATTTGAAAGTTGACAATCTTTAGCCACTCTTCAAGCTGGATTATACATATATTAGAAAAATCTCTGTTTCAAAAGTGATTTTTTACAACAAGAAACAAACATTTATTAGCAATTTTGAGTGGACCTTCAGGTGACACTCTATTAAGCATTCACTACACATGAGAAACCTCTAACTAAAAATATATGAATCATTATTTTGATTAATGAACACATTTAATACATTCAACAGTAAGTAATGAATACTTTTTATTAAAGCTTTCTTTTCATTGCAAAATCACCACAATTAGTTTTTTATGTTACAATATTTGATGATGCTTAAGACAGTCAACATAATCATATAGTTATCATAGCTACTGCCACTATGGGATTACTAACAAATGGGATATACTTTGCTGATTAAACAATCATGTTGCTGATATTTTTATCATCTAATGAAAGCAATTTTCTGCTCATTGTTTATTCAGTGTGAATTGTATCATTGGATTGATGTCTTGGACCGCTTTGATGATATTTTATCAAATATTGCCAAACCAGTGGAAGGGCATCAATGGATATTTCAATTTGACATGCTGACAAAAATCCTAGGTCAACATAAAGGGGTAAAAATAGAAATAAACCAATTTATATACTGCACACTTTGTTATAATCCTAATTAGTTAAAACTATAGTTTTTTGGAGATATGTGGAAATTTTCAGATTTTTTAAAATAATAAAAAGATAATTTAACTTTTTGGTTTGTTTTAGTTGCAGCAGCAAAATCTGATATTTCATATCTTAAAGTTTACCGCTTTACTTATTGAACACTCATATGCACGTCATTTATATAACTCAGTTGAGGTGAGTATTTTTCAGCATTACATGGGGATCTTTTTGTCTATAAAATATAGCATTATTTTAAAACATTTGCAGTTTATGTTTTTAATTCGTAGTATCTTAATTAAATTTTTTGATTTTAATTTTTTAATTTTTTATTGTTATTTTTGCTTAGCATCTGATCACACTTTTGGATTGTGCAGATGGGGATATTATTTTGGCTGTCTTGAACCTCATCTACGTTTTCAGCAAACGCTCCAACTATCTCTCTCGTCTGCCAAATGAAAAGAAAAAATTACTGCAAGAGAAACTAGTTGACTTAGCTCAGGTAAACTCTCTGATCAATTCTCAATTTTTGTATCAAATCTTTTATATAATATCTGCCTGTCTCTCTCCATTTCTTAGTCACAATTTCACTCTCAATCTTTGTAATATAATTTTTAGACATGGGAATTTTTTTAAAGACGATATTGTTTTTTAGTGAAAATGCATAATGTTTACATGGAAAAGAACGAAAGACGTGGAAAATGATTTTTAGTTTATGTTGCACTGTAATTAATTGTGATAAAATATTTATTGCTATTGATCTTTTTTCTTTTTCTACTTAGTGTGTTACAAGTCTATTTTTGTTTTATTTTTGCTATTTTGCATCTCAAATTCAAAAATTTGGATGGACAAATTTTGAACCCTAACTTTATTTTGAACCAATACTAATATAGAAAGACTATTGTTTGCATGGGTTCAAATTAGCTTAATTTTGAGAATATGCAACCAGATAATAAGTATATTATATATACTTTGCTGTACATCTATCGCTTTAATGGTTCGAGGGTCCTATTAAATAATTTACCAAGTATTGACAAACCAATCATATTATTAATATTATTAAAGGAAGTGAGTGTGCATGACTAGTATCACACAGGCTTGGGCTTTAGCCCTATGATGCCTGGCCTACCGGCTAGTTATGTAGGTTTTTTCTATTGTATTATTCTTTTCAATTGCATTGATATTTTGGTTAACTTGTATCTCAATTTTAGACCTGGGGTGGCTTGGAAGCTGGATGTGCATTAGAACAATGCTGTTCTGAGGTAATTTTCAGTAGTATTAATTACCTTAAAAAAGGTTGTGCATTGCTTTCTTGCTTTAGTTTATTTACTAAAGTTTAGCTAATTTACTGGATCTCTGAAAAAAATAAGAGAACCAACTTTCCCATATGCTAAACGTTCATCAACTACCTTTTTTTCTTTTAGGATGTACCAGCTGGTGCTGGAAATGTCTACTTTGAAAATTATGTGAATGATAGTGAGGCAAATCATGAAAAGGTATGATATTTTTTTATTCATAATTTTTACTAAAGAAGCACTAGTACAGTATCTTTGTGTCCAATGAGAATTTATGGAAAGACTGGATATTTATAACATGTGAAATCAATGAAATGTCTAAACAATTAAGTAATATTTGAAGGTTTATTATAACACACCTGACAGAGGTTTTCTCCTTGTCTCCTTGTTACTAATTACTAATTGCGCAACAATTATATTACAGGGTTCTGGATCAACACGGTTTTGTATTGACCTAAAAAACATTCATCAAATCTCAACCAATAATGTTGGTGAGTTAATGGAGAATATTGTGAAGGCAAAAAAAATTCCTGAAAGTATACAAGTTAGTATAAATTTACTATTTATGAATAGGTACATAACTGTTAGGATGCACATATGTATGAATATACTCCCTCTGTCAATGGAATAACTATTAGTCTAACACATGTGCACTGCAAGTAGGTTATTAGTTAGCACTAGTAGTTATCCTTAACAATGTCCACATATGCTTTTTATTCCACAATATTATGATTGTATCAGTGGAGATTGAAATAAATTATGTAGTCCTACGAAATATTTTCTGTTATGCCTTCTTTGGAAATAATCTTTGATTTAAGAAATTTGTAGCAGTTATAAATTTTTTCTTAATTAGATGGCATTTTATCATCGATTACGATTAGCTCACGCTATGACAACATATGAGAAGAGATTACAATTTGTTCAAGCAAGATTACAAGCACTCTCAATTCTTGGTATCACTAATATATATCTTTATAATAACTGTCACAAATCTGTCTGTCCCCTCTGTCTCTGCTAATAGCAAAGAAAAATAGACGTCAGAAGATAAAAACAAAATTATTTTCTAAGTTTAAACAGTTTGAATAACAAAACTAATACCAGCGCTAAAACAAATGTTGCATCATTTACACCCTTTTTCAATCATTCATACAAAAAGTATTGTTAGTTAACATGATTTGCTTAGGGTAGGAAAAGTAATATGAATAGTAGACCCTTACTTTTTTCAAATATATTAAATAAAATTTCCCATGCAACTATGGGAACAAAAAAACAAGGGTCGATTCCATAATGGTAGATAATTTTTTTTTCTAAATTTAAACTTTTTGAAGATATGATCACAAAGATGACCTATTAGAATTACATATAGATATAAAAAAATTCCAAATGTTAGGCTTTACTTGACAAAAAAAATGTGAGAAGTAGAATCTTGTTTAGTTGACTTTCTATGAATATAACAAAGTCTCAAATTTATGTTGTTGTGAGTGTGTGAGTGTAACATCTAACTAAAGAAATTTGGTAAAAATATTATTAGAATTTCAAGATAATAAATGCAGATGGTTGACCCCACATTAGAAAAAAATATGTGGAATTTAATTATCAGATATTTAAACTATTAATTTAATATACCAGGACTCGGCTTGGCTAATTAAACATACTTCAAATTCATTATACCTCAAAGTGAGCCTTTGATGGTTTGATAAACATAGAAAGAAAGAAATTAGGGGATATTTATAAAAATAACAAAATAGATTGATCTAGCAATATTTTACATTTTAGTGTATTCAAATGCAACAGTCCATGTAAATACATTAGTCTACGATGGATTGATTGACGAAATTGTCAATACTCTTAAACATGGAGATATTGGTCATAGGCTTGCTGTAAGTTTCTTAAACTCCAAATTTCTTTATAAACTGTAGCAATTCTTTTTTGCTGGTGTTTTGAATGTAGATTGCATGAAAATGATATTTGGCTCACAAATAATTGACCTTGCAATGTAATGAAGTTATGAACCTAAGTAGTTTGAAATGAAAGAAAGAAAAAATGAAAGAATTCATTTTGCACAAGTAATCTCTTGGGTAAAAGCAACCATTATTATCACTATTCATTTTCAGGAAGTAAAAGCCTCATGCCTAAAGACCTTGACAGCAATAATTCATTTGGATCGCAATCCTCGTCTTCAATCTATTATTGACAGCACTGGAGCTACCTCCTACCATGGTTTCCTCCCAACACTTGTGCGATTATGCATTCAACACATGACAAGTAATTCCAGTCAATATATTTCATTATTTCACCAATCAGTACTTTTAAAGTGCTTGCTTTTCACTTTTCTTTCAGAATATGAAATAGTAGAACATTAAACACTTGACTACCAAGGACATGTGTACTTCCTCAATGTGTGATTTTTCCCTAAGAAATTGTTGACATATTATTGACATATATATTATGACATTATGGCCTTAATTACTTGTCACAATAACTGTGGCAAGCCATTGTAACAAAATATGAAAATTTTATTGGTTTTTAACCTCCTTTGAAACAAAGTCACGGCAAGAATCAAATCATCTATATACTGACTGTTAAGTTTGTGCATTAGTGTATCTTTAGATCTTTACCTCTGTATTGCTATTGCAAGATCTGGACAGTGCATTTGCGTCAGATTCTCTTGTAATCCCTTCCTAATCAGTAAATAAAGTAAAAGCTTGAAGTAATTATTTTCCAAGTGTTTTTTTTTTTTAATTATAATTTTCCTGGGAGTATACATTTGGTTATGTTAATAATTAAAAAATGTTGCTTTTTTAGCTGTTGAACTTGAACCGTTTCCTCAACAACTGGCTACCTCTCTTTTCTCATTCCTTTATCATCTGGCGAGCTACGAATTGGGATGTGAAGCTTTAGTCTCATCTGGTCTCATTGAACCCTTGTTGAAAGTTGTTTTATGGCCAGGTCAAGATGATCATATTACTGTAAGTCTTTCTTTTAAATTATAATCTGTAAAATAATTTAAACTATCCTAATAACAGGAATTTTTTTTCTAAAATTTGTTATTGTTTTATATTTTACCAGATTGAATTAATTTTGTGGACTTTGTTTTTGTTTAACAAGATATTTTACTTTTCCCTTAAATTCTTGTAAGGAACATTTTTTGAAGTTACATGTACATAGTATATCATAGTATTAAAGTATATAAACTGTTCTTTTTTTTCTTTAGTTTGTTACCAGAGCTGTTCGTGTTATTGATCTCATTACTAACCTTGACATGGCAGCTTTCCAAACTCACAGTGGGTTGACTGCACTGGTTGGGAGACTTGAGGTTTGTATTATTTTATGGTCTATTTACACTTTTTTCAGTTAAGCTTGTTTGTGTAAAATTAAAATCAGCAGTTTTCTAACTGCTGTCAGTACTGTATAAAAGATGGCTAAAAATATCTATAAAGCTTCTTGTATCATATTAAGACCATATATAAATTTAAATGCAATTTTGATTACAGAATGAAGTGAAACTATGCAGTACTTTCCACGGGCCATCATTGCCATCAACACCACCTACCCCAGCTAATGAAGATGTACTTATGAAATCATCAACACCTTTGTCTGCTATGATGAATGGTGAGCCTTCTACATCTGCTGATACTGGAGATGTTGAAATGAAAGGTATCTTTAGTTACTTAACATAACCTTTTTTTACCCAAGTAACGATTATTTTGTAAAAGATGTCTCTTCTACAGTTAAAAGTCTATTTTTAATCAACTTTGCTTTATGCTCTGAACAAACAGTATTTTTAATAAAGACAAATGAAAAAGTTCAAAGGCTGTATTATGCCAAAAATCTATTATAAATTTTTTTTTTTTTTAAATTTTTTTTTAGAAGTTGATTCCACAATAAAAGAAGGAAATCACACTCAGTGCCTTCCACAAAGAGCTGCCTTGTTAAAATCCATCTTAAACTTTCTGAAGAAAGCAATTCCTGACCCTGCCTTTGTCGATAATACTCGCTCTTTAATGGATGAAAATCTGCAGAATGCCTTCAAGATGATCATAAGCAATGCTGAATATTATGGAGCTCTTCTTTTTTTGCTAGGTAAGTTTAAAAAAAAACAAAAAAACCAACGTAGTTACTACTATAGTTACTGACAGAAGAGAACAAGCTGCATGATTCGAAACTATAACTTTTAACATTTTAAAATTCCTCTATTGTCTAATGTGATTTACACTTACATTATACTCAATATAGTTTGTTTAACAAGAGGTCTTTTTTTTTTTTTTTCTTGCCACTACTCGCTACTCCACAGAAGTAGTTTGAATCCTTTTTTCCTCCATTTTTCAATCCCTCTCTATGAGAGTGTATTGATGAGATTATTATTTTGTTTGTTTACATTTTCTTCTGGCCTAATGCTATATACTCTTAACCTTGTGTGTTATAAAAGGATAAGCTATGCTCTTTTATCAATTTTCCCAATTTTTGGATAATGTTGTTCTCCGCCTACTTTGATATGGTATCATGTTTCACAGATGATAATGACAGTAAATATCTCTAAATAAATACATTATTATATAGATTAAGATTAATGTTTAGTGCATTTGGGATAATTTCTTTAGTTTGTTTTTATTTTGAAATAAAAAGGTAATCTCAGTGAAGTATTAAACTTAATAATTTTTATTATATAGCCACTGATGTTGTAACGGTTTTCATCTTTCATGAACCATCATTATTGTCAAGTTTGCAGGATAGTGGTTTAACTTGGGTTGTGTTGAGAGCACTGATTGTAAAAGATGTAAGTAATTCAATGAATGGACAGAACTTGTATGTATATATATCACAAATATCTTATCAAGGGAATAATATTTGGAAATTCATATTTTGTGTTTTTTGTCACATACAATTGAAGTTATTTTATTTAGTTACTTTTAGTAAGTGACACATTCTTACTTTTTTTAAATTGTAGGTTCCAGCCACTCGTGAGAATCTGGCTTCTCTACCTAATACTCTCAGTGCTTTGTGTTTGAACACAAGAGGCTTGGAAGCTTTTGTGCAATGCAAACCTTTTGAAAGATTATTTCAAATCCTTGTCAGTCCTGAATATTTGCCAGCCATGAAGAGGAGAAGAAGCTCTGATCCGCAAGGTTATAATCAATCTTATTTTATGTGTTTAATGTTATTTGAAAAATTTACATTCCAGAAATCTGGAAGATCTAGAAACTAAGTTCGTTTTGCATAGATAACAACTAAAAATGACAAAAAGCATCAAACTTAAACACAACTTAAAATTATTATTTACATCAATGAGAAGAAGTGTGAACTCAGTGTCACTTATCACCCATCAACAATCAGATTGCGTTTCCTGTGTTTACTAATGCAGCCTAATTTAAAAAGTTTGGCTTAGCAATAAGAAATCTCTATTAAATTGCCTACTAAATTTATAATTCTCTAATATTTTTTTCTCTATCTCTTTGAAGGTGACACAGCTATGCACCTTGGATCAGCCATGGATGAGTTGATGCGTCATCAGCCAACATTAAAAACAGATGCAATGAAAGCTATCATCCAAGTATATTGTTTTTACATTAAGAATAATTTGTTTTTTGCAATACAATTAGGTCTTATACTTCACAAAAACTACTTGCATTTTAGAGAGAACTTTTGAAGCTGACTTTCTAATTCTGAATTCTGATTATTATTTCTAGTTGTTACAGCTCCTATCAAAGATGGGAAATGATCCAACAATCATATCCTTTTATCCAACTGACACAACAAAATCTTCAAAACTTACTTCCAAGGAGTTAGAGGGTTCATCTTCTGCAATCAATGCTACGCCAGAAGACCCGCTGTCTGATGACGAAATGGAAGAAGAATATAGATCACTTCTCATTCGCAAACACGACCAAGAAAAAGAGAATGCAGAAAAAACTGAGAAATCTTTAGACCAAATAAAGTACGTTTGTTCTAATATCTTACGCAAACATAAATCTTATTTCTGAAGTAGGTTGCTATTATGTGCAAGTTCCAACCATGATCTATATTCCAACCTACCTTATATTACTATTTTTATTATAAATAATCTTTCTATTAATCATTCACTGTTAAAGTTGCCAAGTATATTTGGCTGGACACTGCCTGGTGCTATTTTGACTTTATTGAAATTCTTTTCTTTAGATCTACAACTAATGATAGAACATATGTACCAGTTGTTGATTATGTTCTCAATGTCGTAAGTACTCTTCTGTTATTTTTTAATATAAAGGTATATATTTTTTGTGTGTGCAATTTTGTGGGACAAAATATATTTAAATTTTTAGACAAATATTCAAGTAAATTTTTTGTTGAACTGTTATCAATTTAGACAAAATTTCTGGACAACATACTGAGCAACAATGGTACAGATGACCATTGTGTAGAATTTGTGCGTCTTGATGGATTGAAATCATTATATAATTTACTACAGATGGCAAACTTTCCCCTTGAGTTTCCCTTGATGCCTGCATGCCAATCAATAACTCAAGTTTGTAAATCTATAGCTGTAAGTATTCTAATCGCCAATTTGCACCAAGGATTAATTGGTATAATGTGTATTGCTTCAATATTAATATTTATAATTCAATATTTATATTTTAAAATACTTGTTGATAATTTTTGAGTTAGGAGGCTGTTTGTTCTGAATAGTTAAATAATTTACAGACTATATAATTTCTAAAAATATATACTTTCTATAACCATAACCTTTGCGAGAATAGTAGGCTGTATTTCTTACTAGTAAACAATTGGTCTTTTGTAAGAATGTTGAGTGAGAATAGTGAATATACTTTATGCTAAATGTTTAATGTTTCTACTTGATGCTTAAATAGATGTTATCACAAGAGAGCAAGGTGTTTGAAGAGGGCTTAAACCAGCTTAACGACCTGATGGATCAGCTAGACCAGTTATACACAGGTGTAAGCACCTCTGGCTCTGTGCTTCTACACGAACTAGCAGCTGCAGATAACCCGCTAGAGGCTCTGTATGACTCGACGCAAACTCCCATAGTTCATGCTATGTCTGCTGTTCATGCTTACATCAATATCTTTGTTCATCTCAGTCGTGGTGCACAGGTAGAATATAAATGTTTAAGCAATTTTTATTATATTATGTTATAAAGTGGACAAGTGATGGACTTTCACCCTAACTATATCTTAAAACAAATTCTACATATCAACAGCACTAAAGACCTCTAAATTTACGACGGCATCTAGCTTTTGTTGTCGTTGGGCCGTCGTAAATAAATGTTACGATGGCAAATTTTTGACGTCATCGTTTTGTGTCTAAAACGCTCAAAAAAAACGAGCAAACACCAAAGCTTCTACTAGTCTTGACATTTCAACATAAATTTCATGAAAAAAATATGAAGTATATCCAAAGTCATAACGAGGATTGTCGTAACTTTTGAATACTACGGCATTTTTGCCGTCGTAACTTATGGTTTGACGGCATTTTTTTGTAGTCAGAATTTTTACTAAATTCAGAGGGATGATGGCATCTGATTTTCAAAAAAAATAAAACTCTATGATAAAATTCACTTTTTACTTACTTATTTAGTCTGATGTGCGTAACATGTCTATTCAACAATGGGGCTCAGAGCTGGGTAAACAGGTGTTGGAAAAACTCAGCACGTTATACATGAAATTGGTCTGGGAGAGCAGTGCTTTGTTAACACTATGCACACCAAATATAGCATCACAAGAAGATCTATCATTTGCCACTGAAGATCTTGCTAGATTAACATTAAAGAATATCGACAAAGATGGTATCGAGTTTGTCTGTTACATTTTACTTGCTTATTACATTTGTGGTTTTTACATTTTAAAATTTGTAAAGAAAAGATCAATTCAAATTAATATATTAAAATCCGGTTCCACTAAATTAAAGATTAAATTATTCAGAGGTAAACTGACTAATTACCCAAAACGGAGACTTAATTTGGTAAATTCATATTTTTTACATTCATTGTTCTACATTCCTTTAGTTTCGGGTGAAGCAAAAAGTGGAAAGAAAGGGATGACACAAGTCACATTGATGAAATGGCTCCTCACTTCTTCTTCTCATCTCGGGAGAGCATTAGCTGAGCTCTTTGGCCTCCTCGTACACCAGTGTGTTGGAACTCAAGGATCCAGGCTAAGAAGGCACACACCGAATGTGAATCAACCTGTAGCTCCTACTGTTCATGCACGGGCTATTGCAACCTTGTTGACAAGGCTTCTTATGAAAGGTCTCTCATGGAAATGTCCTGATACAATTAAAGTCCCTAGATTGAGGTATTAAACATCTCTCTCATTCTGCTTTTTGTTCTCTCTGATATTTGCTGTTGTTTCATATTTCGTATTTTGTATATTTTATGTATATTTTTATATATATATTTGTGCCAGATAACACAAAATTAAATTGCAACAACATTTTTTTGACTGTAATTTCCTCACGAAGTTTCTTATTGTTTGTTCGTGTAATTTATTTAACTCTATTTTTTGTCTACAATCAAGGACAAAAATAGCTGTTGAAAGATGAAAACAAACTAGATTTCATTGATCACCCCTCCCCCAGTATCAATGTTGACAAAATGGAGTTTCCCACCATCTAACATTGATTCTGGGGGAAAGGGGTTGCTCCTTCTCATTTCTTCTAGTAAATCTCAGCTTTCGGCATAATTTCTGTCCCTGATTGTAGATGGTTATGCATGGAGTCGACTCTGGTGTTTTTAATGTATTATATATATACATTTGATATATTTAGATTGACTTTCTACATATGCTCTGTGGGTTTCTCAACACCAATGTTGTTTGATAATCTAAAGAATCCGTATCATTTGATGTTACAAGAGTTTAAAAAAGCCGGAGGTCTCGAATCTATTTTTGAGTAAGTTATCATTATAAATTTTATTCGCATAGTGTCTTTACTATTCTCGTCTTCTGTCTTCTGTTATTTCTAGGCAATCTCTAATAATGCGTAAAATATTCGAACTCGTAGAGTTCCAATGCGTCAAATAGAAATTCATGGAGGAGTGAACATGTTTTGTTTTAATTTGAAGAGTAATTTAATTTCGTTATAAATTTTATACGTAGTATATTTTTTATATATCCATCATTGTCTCATTTATTCTAATTATTGTTTGCATTCTGTCTACATTTTTTAATTCGCCCTGAAACGAAATATATTTGTAAAGTCATAAACGCTTACCTATCGATAGAGTTTCATTTCGGGGCGAAATAAAATATCATGTTAAAGGTCTCTAAGTGAAAACATCATTTTTGTTCTAGGATTATTTTTACAAATTATTGACTTCTTCCTTCAGGGCATTTGATGTAGTTCTGCAAGAATATATTTGTGAAAAAAAGGACGAAGACATCAAATCTACAGGTAAGAAAGAAACCGAGCAAATGTGCTGTTTACTCGAAGTACTCTCTTTGGAGTACAAGCAAGCAATCTCTCACTCCCTTTCAATTACGCTAGCCGAGTGACAATGTGTGATGTTACTGGAAAATATTTATTGACATACACATTGACACATTGATGACATTATCGTCGTCAGATGCGTCTAATGGAGATGTGCTTTAATCCTAAATAGTACAAATAAGTTAGTATAATAGGACTGAAAATCCAAGGAGCACATGCAACAATACTTTCATTTTTCTTCAGTAGGAATTGGTGAATTCTTGGAAGGATGGCTTGGTCTGGTGAATCGTCTGGCAAATACCAAATATCTGTTTGAGTCAACTCACACTCTGCCAGCGGCATCTTTTGTACCGGGCTACGAGCCATTTAATAGTGCAGAGTTTATGATAATTGTGCACAAGGTAAAAGGTTCTTTTCCTATTTAAGAAACCTGTTTATTGCAAACCTATATGTAGAATCTTCAAAAATTAAGAAACCACAATCGTGGTTTAATATGTTTTTGTATTTGAAGTCTTTGCACTGCAGATATAATATTTAACTTTTAAGAACATAAGAAACTTTCAGAAAGTTTCGAATAAGAAACTAGCCTCTTCGTCGGGTTTTTTTTTATAAAGATGTGTAATTCAGTACAAGAGATTAAAAACACTAGCGAGAATCTGGGCTAGTTTATTTGCAGATAAATGTATATAAGTTTCTCTATAGTATGCTTTCAATTCCATCATGAAATTATGGAGACAAAGAATTTTCAAGAACTCCGACAATCATCT
>JAUEKX010431930.1:0-16097 GCA_031834005.1 Dendronotus venustus
AATGCAGCCCTTTATTGACTGTATCCAAATTGCCCAAGAGGGACATCTTTCGCTTAGCTGTACGAGCAATGAACTAAGACAATTCACAGAACAGGATATTATAACAGGCATTACTAATTTCCTATCTGAGCATGAGATACGTGATCATACAGAACTAAGGAAAGACGCTTCCACTGCGACTTCTTACCCTATCATGGAACATCAATCTACAATGACTGAATTTGAAATAATCTTTGCGGAAGTGTAAATAAACCCAATAATCAATTATTTTGCACATTTTGTTTGAGTTATAGTTTCATTCTTAATACTTTCACATATTTTTGATACATTATATTAATGTTTGCAGAGTTTTGAACAAAAATCTATAAATTTGCAGTATGTTTCACAGAAAATACTATAGAAAACAAAAAAATATAAATTTCTCTTTTTCCTTATATTGTTTATTGATTATAATATTAATCGGCAATAAGGGCTGTATTTTAACCTAAAACATTCCCAAAAAAAGATTTACATCAGCGTCGCCGATATTAGTGCTTCTATAATAGAAATCATAGCCTTACGTATTGATATTTCAGCAAAAATTTCGTTTAGCCAATTTTATGTACCATTTTGGACCATTAAAAGGAGTTATACCTGTTTTAATAGTAGAAAAACAATTAATTCACCTTCCGACCATGAATTAAATGTTCTTTTAAGAAACTACAACCCTAATTAAGCTGGATTTGGTAAAGCAGTCAATTGATGATATCCACTATCTAATTAGGCATAGTTTAGTTAAACATTTTCGTCGAAATCACTTCGAAAAATTAGAGAAAAATTGTTGAACAAATTAGAAGTACGTCGACTCTTTGATTTTAAAAAACTCGAATTCGTTGCAATCGAGCGAAAAAAGACATTTAATATACTACGTACATAATGTATAGTTAATTTCCGAAGAGTTTAGTTTATAATTATTATTGTTATTAGCCAATATTTACCCAGGATCGATTGATTGATCTTCAGTACTAATCAGACTGTTATCAATGAGAGTCCTGCCTTCGTTGCGCTACACCTACAACAGAAACCTGTGGCAATTAGCAACGAGAGGTTATCCTCGCCACTGTGACTCGAACACCTGACCAGCTGGTTACGAGTTGAGTACCTTAACCACTCGGCCACAGCTCCACTCTGTATATTGGATCTGTATAATCAAATCTGTATAATCAAATCTGTAATAATCAGATCTGTATAATCAAACTCTGTATAAGTTAATATGGATGATGTGATGTTATAAAAAATAATTATGTCAAGTAATTTATTTTGTTGAAGTACCTACCTCTACCAAGTAATAAATACCCTAGCATAATTGCAGTCAAACATGTTTAATTAAAAAACATTTGAATCATGCAAAAATTCTAAAAACTCTTAAACTTTCGGTTATTCGTATTTGCTATATGTGCTTGTCTGTATTTGCATTCATTTATTTGTTTTGAAACATCTTTGGAGTGTTTGATTATGCAATTTAAAATACAAACATATGTATATAAAACTTATAGTGTAAACGTATATTTTACTTATAACACGGTATGAGATTATAAAAAAAAATTATATATATCTATGAAGTTAATTTTTTACTGATTACATTATGCCATTTCCTAGATTTGAACAGATGAGTTGAAAAAAGATGGAACATTTAGAAAAGATTAAAACCTTTGGGAACAAAATGCACAGATGTTGTTAATATTCAATAATCATCATTCCTCCATAATAAAAACGGATAAAACTTCATACACAAGTTATAGAAACTTAATAAAACTTGTCATTTTTTAATGTAATAATTGTTGGCGAGATGTTCCTATAAGAGTTTCAGAGTGGGCATGAAAATTAGTAAGGATTTTTTACTTAATGACCACAAGATCCTTTGTCACAAACATTTGTTTTTCATAACTGTCTTGCCTCCATGTCTAAAGTTTGAAAATCCAAAATTTTATCCAACACAACAAAAAGAGTCAGCGTGTATTTATAACAAAAATTAAATATTACTTAAGCATTTAAATTTCCGTATCATTGCTACTCATTGAAATTTGGCATTTTGTTTTTACTAGTGCTAGCATTGTTGTCGTTTTTTCCAAAAGATAATAGTTAATTTAATCATCCTTAAAGTACTTATTGAAAATCAGCCATATATTTTTTTGAGTAAAACTTCATTGTTTTCCCTGGTCAACGGTGCTAAGGCGATCATTGTTTGAGTTACGATTATTTCTAAACACGCAGGTGGTGTGTTCAGTGTTATTCTACTGATTGTCTATTTACGCTCATGCGTTGGTTTGTTTTTATAATCTTTTTAGTTTCTTTGTAGACTACCACTTTATTGTTTTCGCTATTTATTTATACGTTGGTTTGTTTTTGCTACGTTTGTTTCTATAATCTCTTTCTTGTCGTTGCACATTCTGCAAATGAAATAAAAGGGATCGCCTAATACTTTATTCAAGTTTATACATTTAACAAGATAGAGTTCAGCTTTAGACTTTAGGAAAGAAAACTTCTTACTACATAAATTGTAAATTTTTAAAATGGCAACAGCAGCAAATTACAATAGTTCATCTTCAAGTGATGAGATGAATGCGGGTGGATATTCCTTTGAACTTGTCGATAATAGGTTAGAGGCTAAGTTCACCTGTATCTGTTGTCATTTGATAATTCGAAATTTTATGGAAGTACGTTGTGGTAATGGACATGCTGGTTGTCGATATTGTATTGAAGAATGGGAGAGGCGAATGCACAGGTTGGCATAATTATATAAAATATGTTTTGTTAATTCTTTTGTTTATTAGTAAATATTTGGAGATATCGTTATCACACATGAATATTTGTTACACGTTCATGAAAGCCTTATTTCAAATACTTGTATACTCATCATATGTAAGGATTTTTTTAAATTAATTTTTTGATTATAGTAACGTACCAACCGCTGTTTGCATCCAATGTCGAGTAGAATACAAAAAATCTGGAGTGAGTTTGTCGCTGATTTTTAGCTTTCTCAATTTTTGTTTTTGTTTTAATGAAATCATAATAATATCAAAAATATAGAACTAAGCTATTCTCATACGTTTTCACAACAAACATTTACTAATATTATTTCAATATTTTCATATAGCTGGACTGTCCACTAGTATTATATAGAAAATTTTTATTACTGAAATTACTTTGATTAATTAGCATTTTATTCTTGTATTTTAGAAACAATTAAGCGAGTATATGGACAATCTTATAACGGAAATACTGGAATACAAATGCAAGCAGCATAATAGAGGTTGTACATGGACAGGTGCAATTAACGATTACATCAGAACAGTAAGTTCAAGATTAATTACTTAAATTTGTTTAAAGAGAAAAACAATGATACATAACTATCACTAATTTAAATTTCTTTCAAGCATAAACATCAATGTCTTTATCGTAAGCAAAAATGTCCAAATCCGCAATGTTCCGAAAGATGCCAGAAAATTGAATTAGCCAACCATCTTCAAATATGTAAATATGACAATAAGAAGTGCAGTATTTGCTTACAGGATTATTTTGCTGGATGGAAAAAGGTAAGTGTTGGGAGGATTTTTCATTTGATTTTTAATAGAACTAGTATACTCCAAAGTGGTAGAAAAATAAGATAAAACTTTCTTTTGTATATTTGTAATTTCTAGAACGATTCATCTTATTTGTTATAGGAACATGAACAAAACGATTGTTTCATTGCGTGCGAAAATGCAAATGCTGGATGTACAGTACAAGTATCACGGAATTATGTGAGACTTTCATCAATTCATAATAGTAAACAATTAACCTGATAATAAAATTTTGGAAAATCTCTTAGACCCCTTTTTGAGATTATTGAGTATCATTGAACTTTTTCTTAAGTGTATGAATAACCGAAATATTTCTTACAAATAAAATAAGTTTAAAACCATTTTATGTAATTAACTTAGATTAATTAGATTTATAATTTTTCATTTGAAAATAATTTTAAAATTATACTCAAAGTAAAATGGTTACGAGGCCATAATTTTTAGAAACCAGCAATTTTGTTAATATCATGTTCATATTTTTCTTTCATTTGTAGATTCAAAAACACAAATTGGATTGCGAATACATCATTGTACCATGTATTTATTATAAATATGGATGCAATCATAAAGTAAGAATAAAATTGATACATCTCTTACATTTCCGAGTTGTTTTATTAAAGTTTCTTGGAAATAATGAACAATGCAAAATTTAGTACTATATAAAGTATGGTGTTTGATTTCCTTCTTTTTTTTGCAGATTCTGCGGAAGCAAATTAAAGTACATATAGTGAATGACGCCCTCTTTCACAACGATTTATTCATTGCAAAATTAGATAAATTATCGTTACAAAATGATAAAAACACCTCTGAAGTCGATCAACTGAAGACAGAAAATAGGAATGTACAAAAGAAAAACCAAGACCTTAAATACGAAAATGAACAACTCAAAAATAAATTAGAAAGATGTAATCTGTAAGTTATAGATTATAGTTGTTAAAATATTTTTTTGAGAAAGTAGAAAAATAAAAATAATTTCAAAACAGGAAACAGGAAAAAACTAAATTAATCTTCAAAAGCTTTAAAAGAATAGCCAAATAATTTATTTATTAAATTTGTGTTCAACAAAAGTTTATTACATATTTAACAAAACCACTCTTTGTGAACATTTTCAATTTAAGTTATGTCTGCTACATTTGATGACACCGTTTAATTTTCACTCATATCTTTTTAAATTATCTGTATTATTTTAGAATGTTTATTCGTGCAACCAGTTGAATAGTAAAAAGTAAGTATAACCAGGAGCTTCATAATTTATAAAAAAGTAAGAGTCGAAAAACATTTCTTAAAAGTTTTGTCATTATTTTATATTTTTACCATTCTTTTAGTGTTTTTATTGTTCACACTTCGTCATTTTTGTGATACGTTTTTTAGCTACTTCTTTAACTTTTTTAACTGTAAATAATCGTCACTCTGATGATGACTGTTTGTTGGTGCAGTCGAATATATAATTTTTAAGAAATGTTTTTCGACTCTTACTTTTCTATAAATTATGAAGCTTCTGGTTATACTTTTTACTATCTGTATTATTGTATTGAAAGTATTTTCTGCAAGCAAATAAACTTATCATGTTTAACTTTTATTCTCTTCTGCTATTGTGAAATAATGAAATTTGAGCAATTAGGAAAATTAAAAAGATCATCTCATACGGTACAAGTTTTTCAGCTCAATATTTTTGGGAACAATAAAACAAGCGTATAAAGTATAAATAATAAAAATAAAATATGTAGTCAGTAATACTTCATTATCATAAAATCATTGATTTCTTATTTAAAAAATTTAATTAATTTTCATTAAAATGGGCTTAGTTATACCTTAACCAGAAGAAATAGCTGTAGTTCTTACTATTCTGTTAATTGTTTAGATTTATTACAGCCGTTCGTTTTTTTAAGTAAAATTAATTTTAAATAATTTACATCTGAGCTGATATAATGTAAAGTTATAGTCAACTCTTATCACGATGGAAAGCTGTTAACTTTTTCATTTAGCATAATTTGTAAAGTTCATCCAGAAAAGAGCTAAATATCAGTTGTTTCTGTTTTTACTCAACATGAATAGTTTAAAAAAAGAATGTATGAATAAGGAAGAACAGACTTTCTGTCGAATGGTTGTGAATGTTTATGTTTAAAACTGTCTGTGACACTCAAAACAGCGATTATCGCAGAAATGTCGCCTGTTAAAAGATAAATTGATGTTATAAATGTTAAAATATTTGTTTAATAATATATTGATCATTATAGAAAATGGAATGGAACAATCATCCACGAAGTCGAAATGGAAGGAAAAATATTCAAATTTGATGGTAAGACTTCAAAATTCTTATTAATTTCTAATTATGCAAGGTTTTAAATGTAGAAGAATGACAATGAAAAAGAAGACTTTGAAGATAAAGACTAAAATTATATCACAACAATAAACCTGGACGTTCAAAAATTTGCGTGAAAAAAAATACGATAAGCAAGAAATTTTTCATGTTGCTCTCAAAAACAGTAACAGTTCTATTTATTACAGAAATAATGTTAGATTGAACCTATTTTTCCAAGAGAAAACGAACAGTAAAATGTGCCAGTTGAAAAGCAAGAGACTTTTAAATAACGCTTAAATCAAAATTTTAAGTCTCAACGTTAATAAAAAAATTATTCTCATAACAATTGAACTTTTCAATTAAAAGGTGAACGTTCTACCGACATGAGATTGAGAAAATTTCGTGTAGAAAGGAAGTGTGAAGTAATTTTAGCAGTTTACGAAAAACGTCACGATTTAAAAACTTTGAATTAGAATTTCAGGAAAAGGATAAAGTTTGTTTTTATTTGAAAAAACAGTTCCTAATAGCCGTATCTTTTGTTTGTTTGAAAATTTTATTCGATACACTTATTATCAATTACCTATAAAAGATATACCAACACCAAATATTGATCAACTAATACTTCTAACTCATATGCATTCTTTAACGTACGTGCAACGTCTTTCTAACGTTCTTCAACATAAATTGTCAAATTATTTATAGTAAATCGAAATATAATTGGTCACGTAAAAATTCTGTCTGCCTGCCAAAATTTAGCGCAACACTATTTCAAAGCCATAAATTAACATAATTTGCAAAAATTATGCAAATTATCTGTCTGTCTGTCTGTCTTGTCTGTCTGTCTGTCTGTCTGTCTGTCTAAATAATCATAATTTGAATAAAGAGTCAGGCCTGTTTACTCTTTGATGTCAGTCTCTTTTTCTGTCACTATTTTCCTGTCTCCTTGTACAGTGCTAATAGGACTGTTTTTGAAAGACCAGATTATCGTTAGACGTGTCCGTACCACATAAGTTTGCATTTTTTCACGGTGGTCAGAAGATCATCGTATGCGTAAAATAGTTGTTTGTTTTTTGTGTGCGTGTGTGTTGTTGTTGTTTTGTTTTTTTATTTATTTTTTATATATTTAAAAGCAATGCAATATATCGACAATATATCGGTCGAATGTCTATCGTTTTGTAGATATATTTACATTTATATTAAACACAGGAAATTCCAATATACAGCTAATTTGGCGGGAAAAAATCTCACCCTTCATTTTTAATTTAAAAAGCTATTCAACATTTATATTATGATCATTATAAATTAGCTAACTTTTCTGTTTATAATAGCTGGAATATATAAATTATTACATACACTTTTAAATGATATGAATTTAATATTTTTGTTTAATTTCTTTTTTTCAGATGTTTACACAATGTTAGATGAAAATCAATTCGAAAGCTTCGATGAATTGTTTCAAACCTTGACACATCTCCTCAACTCGCTTCGCGATTCGTTTAACTCGTCTCTCCTCATGCAAGCGGCTGATGCTGGAAAACGAAACGTTTTCGATAAATTGTTGGAATATCCACAGGATTTATCGATCGTTAATTGTTATGGCAGGAATATTTTTCACCGTGTCGCTTGGCGTCAAAATCATTCATGGTTGTTTGATGAGTTGAAGAAGACAATTCATTATGCGAAGGAGTTGAAGGAGTTGATCGACAAAAAAGACGATTATGGTAGGACGCCGTTGCATTACGCAGCTTTTAACAACAATCATCAAAACATCAAACAGTTGTTGGAGAATGGAGCTGACGTTAATGCAACGGATATCGAGGATGAGCGTGCTGATGAATATGATTGGTGTGACGAAAAAATAAAACGATTGATATGTGATTATCGCAACAAATAGTAAGTTGATGTTTATATTTTTCTTTTATCTTTTAATTAATTGCACCAATAAAATACATTCATATATTTTTTATTTTGTGTGTGTGTTATTATTGTTATATTTTTTTAAATAATTTTTTTTTGTATGTTTATAGGTATGATGTTTGTTATTGCATATCCGAGATTTTGTCGAGATAAGTAATATTTCGCGAATGAACTTAGCCTAGTACATTTACATTTCTTCCTTATTTTGTTTTTCTATCTTCGTTTATTTAAAAGATTTGGTAAAAATCAAAATAAATATCTATTTAAAAATAACTAGAATGAATAAAATATAGACCAAAATATTAGTTACCACGAAAAAGAAGTGCTGCTACACGGAGAAAATGGCTTACATATTTAGAAGAGTATAAATTGTTTTGTTTTCGTTTTTAAGCTCTTTTATGTATCAATTGTTATCATGTTCGGAATTTTGATAATTTTTTTAACATATTGCTATAAAACAATAATAAATAATACAGGATACTTCTGATACTGTACACACCCGGGGAATTTTATTTTTTCATCGTGCAGTGGTGGTATCTCAATCTGAAATTAGGTATATTGCTACAATCAAATCTTAGAAGCTGAACTGAAAATAGCGACACTTAACAACTAACTCGAGACTAAGCTATAAATTCTTTTTGGAAACGGCATATCCTGAACTATTCGGAATTTAATTTGCTATAAATTAATTTTATCATTAATTAATGTGGAGTATTAATCTATCTCCTTGAACTGGGTTCACTTTAAAGACCCGGTAAATTAATCTGGATAAACAAATCAACTACTTCTTTTGATATTGAAATCTGTTCGTACAAAGACAAGCTAAATGGAAAGGGTAATGAAAATTAAAATTATATAAAAATAACATACAGTTACCCATGCTAACAACAGGCGACACAGGAGATTAAATAGTGTAAAATGCTTTGTAAAAAAAGAAAATTTGTATCGTTCAATACTAAATTCTTTCTATTAATTTTTTAAATATTAGACTATTAATATAACGAACCTCCAAGAGGAATAGAAATAACTTCGTTATATTTAGAGTTTGTAATGTCGAAAGGTGAAAACGATTTGAACTTTAGACTTTAAACTCGTAAAACAAATTTTAAAAGTATGTGATGTTTGAAAAAACAACAAACAACAATATTGACAGGGATATTGTTCGAGCGTGCATTCTTGAAGCATGTATAAATAGCTTCTTCGAGGTCGTCTATTAAAGAAGTTTATAATAAATGTATTATCTTTAAAGAACATGCTATGTTCAGTTCATAGCAAATATATACTTTTTAAAATGGAACTAATGTTTACCAATTTCTTAATCAATATCTTAAACCTTTCGGTTATTTGTATTTGCTATTTCCAAAACTTCTTAAAAGCACTAAATTTGTAATTATTATCAAAAAAATTACTATATATTTCATCGACATGTTTCGACATGACCTACATCTTCATCAGGAGTTTATTACTGAAAGCAACATTACAAATTATATATATAACCTTTTACAAGTTTGCTATCAAATATTATTTGCTACTTGTGCTTGTCTGTTTTTGCATTCATTCATTTGTTGTGAAACATCTTTGAAGTGTTTGATTATGCAATTTGAAGTACAAACATATCTATGTAAAACTTATAGTGTAAACGAATATTTTACTTATAAAACGATATGAGATTATAAATATATATACCTATAAAAAACAAGAAATAAAAGACAGCTTGCTTTATAAATAAATTTTCGTCATCTTTCGTGACTTCATCAGATTAAAAAACCATGTACAAAATTGCTCTTATATAAGACAAAACAGAAATAGTGAAAATATTCCCTACGGAGGTTAGATTTTAAAAGGATATAATGATACTTACAGTCTTTTTAGGAATAATAAAAAATAAAATGACACTATTATGATGAACCTATTACAAAATATACAATAATAAAAACCTATAAAAACCTATGATGCTATATAATAAAAATAATAAAAAAATACACTAATTGCAAAATATACAATTGGGAATAATAAAAAAAATATATATCTACAAAAAACCTATATACAAATTGTTATAAAATGCCTAGAGATTACATAATAATACCGAAACTCTAGACTATATTAAAACAAAAAATAAATGTCTCTATTAGCACTCCTGATTTTTTCACGGTAGACGTAGTTAAAAAGTAAAAACATTTAACAAATAACAATTAATAGCCCCTCTAAAAATCAGACTATTAGAAGACAAAACACAAACAAAGAGTAGATCATTATCAAGGAAACAGACTAGGTGCACAGCAAGGTAATTCTGAAAAATAATTCTGTTCTGCTATTTTTTATCTAACACAACAAAAAGAGTCAGCGTGTATTTATAACAAAAATTAACATTACTTAAGCATTTAAATTTCCATACAATTGCTACTCATTGAAATTTGGTATTTTGTTTTTACTAGTACTAGCATTGTTGTCGTTTGTTCCAAAAGATAATAGTTAATTTAATCACCCTTAAGGTACTTATTGAAAAGCAACTATTTATTTTGTTGAGTAACACTTCATTGTTTTCCCTGGTCAACGGTGCTAAGGCGATCATTGTTTGAGTTACGATTATTTCTAAACACGCAGGTGATGTGTTCAGTGTTACTCTCCTGGTTGTCTATTTACGCTCATGCATTGGTTTGTTTTTATAATCTTTTTAGTCTCTTTGTTGACTCCCACTTTATTGTTTTCGTTGTTTATTTATGCGTTGGTTTGTTTTTGCTACGTTTGTTTTTATAATCTCTTTTTTGTCGTTGCACATTCTACAAACGAAATAAAAGGAATTGCCTAATATTTTATTCAAGTTTAGACATTCAACAAGATAGAGTTCAGCTTTAGACTTTAGGAAAGAAAACTTCTTACTACATAAATTGTACATTTTTAAAATGGCAGCAGCAGCTAATTACAATAGTTCATCTTCAAGTGATGAGATGAATGCGGGTGGATATTCCTTTGAACTTGTCGATAATAAGTTAGAGGCTAAGTTCACCTGTATCTGTTGTCATTTGATAATTAGAAATTTTATGGAAGTACGTTGTGGTAATGGGCATGGTGGTTGTCGATATTGTATTGAAGAATGGGAGAGGCAAATGCACAGGTTGGCATAATTATATAAAATATGTTTTGTTAATTCTTTTGTTTATTAGTAAATATTTGGAAATATCGTTATCGCACATGAATATTTGTTACACGTTAATGAAATCCTTATTTCAAATACATATATATATATATAAGGATTTTTAAATATTTATTTTTCGATTATAGTAACGGACCAACCGCTATTTGCATCCAATGTCGAGTAGAATACAAAAAATCTGGAGTGAGTTTGTCGCTGATTTTTAGCTTTCTCAATTTTTATTTTTGTCTTAATGAAATCATAATAATATCAAAAATATAGAACTAAGCTTTTTCCAGACCATTTCACAATAAACATTTATTAATAATATTTCAATATTGACGAACAGCTGGACTGTCCATTAGCATTATATAGAAAATGTTAAAATTACTGACTTAATGCTTTGATGAATTAACATTTTATTCTCTTATTTCAGAAACAATTAAGCGAGTACATGGACAATCTTATAACGGAAACGCTAGAATACAAATGCAAGCAGCATAAAAGAGGTTGTACATGGACAGGTGCAATTAACGATTACATCAGAACAGTAAGTTCAAGATTAATTATTTAAGTTTGTTTAAAAACAAAGACAATGATATATATATAACTATCACTAATTTGAATTGCTTTCTAGCATAAACAGCAATGTCCTTACCGCAAACAAAAATGTCCAAATCCGCAATGTTCCGAAAGATGCCAGAGAAATGAATTAGCTAACCATCTTCAAATATGCAAATATGAAAAAAAGACGTGCAGTTTTTGCTTACAGGATTATTTTGCTGGATGGGAAAAGGTAAGATGACGTTTCATTTCATGTTTAATATAATTAAAATACTCGAAAGTAGTATAAAGATGATATGAATAAATGATAAAGATAATTTTATATATTTGTAATTTTCAGAACGATTTATTGTAACTTATATTTGTTATAGGAACATGAACAAAACGATTGTTTCATCGCGTGCGAAAATGCAAATGCTGGATGTACAGTACAAGTATCACGGAATGATGTGAGACTTTCATCAATTCATAATAATAATAATAAATCAATTTGATAATAAATTTTTCCTAATCCTTTTTTCTCTCATGAACCTTTCTTACTGACGATCTTAATTAATAACTTATTTAATGATTATTTAATAACTCCAAATAATTAACAAAAGGTTGTTAATATAAAAATGTAGGAAAATATCTCAGATACCTTATTTGAGATTTTTGAGTATCATTTAACTTATGCTTAAGTATGAATAACCGAAGTTTTCCTGTAATGATCTTTTTTTGCAAATATAATTAGTTACGATCTTTTGATGTAATTAACTTAGATTAATTAGACTTAGACTAATTTTTTCAAAATAATTTTAAAATCATACTCAAAATAAAATAATAATAAAGCCATAATTCTTAGAAACAAACAAATATGTTAGTATGAATTATTTATCTTTCATTTGTAGATTCAAAAACACAAATTGGATTGCGAATACGTCATTGTACCGTGCAATTATAATAAATATGGATGCAATCACAAAGTAAGAATAAAATTGATACATCTCTTACATTTCCGAGTTGAATTATTAAGCTTTCTTGTGAAAATTTAATTATGAAAAATCTAAACTTATATAAAGTATGATGTTTGATTTTCTTATTATTTTGCAGATTCTGCGGAAGCAAATGAAGGTACACGTAGAGAAAGACGCGCTCTTTCACAATGATTTAATAATTGCGAAATTAGATAAAAGCACCTCCGAAGTCGATCAACTGAAGACAGAAAATAGGAATGTACAAAAGGAAAACCAAGACCTGAAACACGAAAATGAAAAACTCAAAAATAAATTAGAAAGATGTAATCTGTAAGTTATAGATTCAAGTTGTTAAAATAATTTTTTGAGAAAGTAGAAAATTAAAAATAATTTCAGAACAGGAAAGAGGAAAAAACAAAATTAAACGTCCAAAGCTTTAAAAGAATACCCAAAAATTTATTTATTAAATTCGTGTTCAACAAAAGTTTATTACAGTTATAACTAAACCACTCTTAGGGGCTGTTCATATGGAGGCGAGCTGTCCCGGTTGACCGGGCTGGCTCGGTTATAAATTATTTGTATTATGGCAGTGAAAGTAATTTCTGCAAGCAAATAAATTTCTTTTATTTAACTTTTATTCTATTCTGTTATTTTAAAATAATGAAATTCGAGCAATTAGGAAACATTAAAAGATTACCTCATTATCATAAAATCATTTATTTCTAATTAAAAAATTCAATTATTTTTTATTAGAATAACATTAATTATACCTTATTATATAGCTTAACCAGAGGAAATAGCTGTATTCCAATCTATTCTGATTATTTGTTTTATTACAGCCCTTTTCTTTTTTTAAGTAAAAATTGTTTTAAATTATTTACATCTGAGCTGATATAATGTAAAGTTATAGTCAACTCTTATCACGCTAGAAAGCTGTTTTCTTTTTTTATTTATCCTAATTTGTAAAGTTCATCCAGAAAAGAGCTAATTATGAGTTTTTTCTGTTTTTACTCGACCTGAATACTTTCAAAAAAAGCTCTTTTCTGTATAAATAAGAATTAGACTTCTTGTAAATGTTTATGTTTAAAATTGTCTGTGACAATCAAAACAGAGATTTTCGCAAATATGTGACTGTTATGAGATAGATTGATGTTATAAATTTCAAATTACTTCTTTAATAGATATTTAGATCAATATAGAAAATGGAATGGAAAAATTATCCACAAAGTTGAAATGGAAAGGAAAACATTCAAATTTGATGGTAAGTCTTCCGAATTCATATTAATTTTTGTTTACGCAAGGCTTTAAATGTAGCTAAGAATGAAAAAGAATAAAAAAACTTTATAAATAAAGACTAAAATGATATCACAATAAAAAACTCGCACTTTCAAAAATTTGCGGGAAAAGAAATAACACAAGCAAGAAAAGTTTTATTTTCCTCTCAATAACAGTAAAGTTTCTAATTATTGCAGAAATAATCTGAGTTTAAACATTTTTATCCAAGAGTAACAAATGAACAGTATAATGTTTCAGTTGAAAGCAAGAGACATATAACGCTTAAATTAGAATCCGTGAAGTCTAACCGTTGTTATAAGAATTTTTCTCATAAAAATTGAACCTTTCAATTAAAATGTGAACGTTCGACTAAGCTAACCTACTTTAGGAAGAAATGAAGTGTGTAATAATTTGTAGTAGTTTATAAAAACATCACAATTCGAAAACTTTGATTAAGAATTTCAGGAAGAGGATAAAATTTGTGTTTCTTTGAAAATTGTATTCAATATACTTTTATCAATTACCTATAAAAGGTATGCCAACACCAAATATTGATCAACGAATACTTTTAACTCATGCTTTCGTTAACGTCCGTACAACGTATTTCTAATGTTCTCCAATATAATTTTTCAAATTATTAACGGTAATTCCAAATATAATCGGTTTTGTACAAATTGTGTCCGCCCGCCAAAGTTTATTAATTCATGATCATGGCCTTTCTGCAAGAAGTCTAATGAAAAATTATACAACAGCAATGCTCCATTGCACGCGCTTAAAGATATTCTTGGTGAATTGTTATGGTGGATGAATTCTATCCATGAAAGAATTGTTACGCTAGGTGAGGCAATATTTATTATGATAAATAAATTTTTATAAAAGCCATGAAAATATTTAATTTATTGTACATCTTTCGACATCAGAAAAAGATACATTTTAAGTGTCAAATAAATATCTAATACAAATCTCTAGACAATACTAAAGAAAATTGATAATCCGTGTGATAACTATTAAATGCTATAAAAGACAGATAAATAAAATATAAAAGAAAGTGTGGACGAAAGATGAAAAGGCACAAGAAAAAGATACATTAAGCCGTTATAGTGATATTGTAACTGATCACTTGTTTATTAAGTGACGGCTTATTCTATTGCATGTGTAGAGCTTCTTGTAACTTCAATTGGTATTTAATTGTAGCGTGATCTATAATAAAGAAAGAATTCTCATCACATAAAGGTTTGCATTCCTGTGACTCAATTAAATGTTAGTAAATATGTGAGGACTTGTCCCTTGTGAGGTCTTCTTTAATCCTGGTGGTTAAATGACGATTAGTCTCGCCAATATAACTGGCATTACAGCCAGGGCAATCGAACTTGTATACCTGCCTGGGATTTTAACCATTTAGGGATGACGTCTCTCGTTGAGAACATTGAACCAATCTTGAAAGGAGTAAAAATGACCTTGATTTGTACTTTATTATTACAGAACTTACTAATTATTTTGTTGATCTTTTGTTGAGTGATGGAAGAAAAATTTCCAATGAAAGGGAGTTTATTGTACCTAGGCTCAGCGGCGTTATCATCAAATTCTTTGCATTCGGCGTGTACTGAATCTATGTACGCTTTGAATCCGTTTTCAATGACGTTCAATGATAATGAATATTTTTGTAAATTATTACAAATGTTAGAACGGTCATTGTGGAAACCAAGCCAAGAACTATTGATTTTGTAAGCCCGACCAACTAAAGTCCTAATTAAGGCAAACTAGTCATTAGATGGAGTAAAATCTTTGTAGTTGGTAAGGAGACCGGTGTAAGTCTTTTTGTAAAAGGTTGACGTAGAAAAACCCTGTTTTGCATTATGTTCTAGCAAAACATAAAGGAAAGCGAGTTTCATTATCTATTTCCTTTTCTAAAGTAAATTTAATGTTAGGATGTTGTGTATTAATATAATAGAAAAAAGGAATCACATCATTTTCAGATGGAAACAAACATAAGGTGTCATCAACATATCTTCTGTAAAAAAGAAATGTTTTTGCGTTTTCATCTTGTAGCTATTTTTCTTCAAGAAAACCCATAAAAAGATGAGCCAAAACAGGACCTAATGGAGAAACCATTGCCACTTCGTCGATCTGATCAAAACGTTCGTCATTGAAAAGGAAATGAGTTTGTTTGGTTTGCAAAGTAAACAATTTCATCAACTCATTTCTGTCAAACTTGACAACATTAGCATTTAAAAAGACATTGATGGCTAATTCTATAGTTTCGTTTAAAGTAATGTTAGTAAACAAACTTTCAACGTCAAAAGATACTAAAAAGGAATTATCATATCTCACCTTTTTAATGTCTTCGA
>JAUEKX010432262.1:0-16069 GCA_031834005.1 Dendronotus venustus
ACAGAAAACGTTTTTTTATCATGCAACAAGGCAAAATTAGAGAACATTGAAAAAGATTGGTTAAAAATTGAGTTAAACTTTAGCGGAATTTTAATTAGTAATTCTATTGAGTTCATGGGTTTCATTATGGAATGTTTATTATAGTTCACTATAAATTTTGGTGGAATATAATTTGGCGAATGGCTTACTTATAAATATTGGCGGAACTTAATTTGGCGAATTTTTTAAAAATTCGCCAAATTCGCCAAATTTTCTTCTCGCCAAAATTTCTTCCCTTAAGGTAAGTTTTACATTCTACTTTTATTCTGTTTCCTTTTCTTTTATCGGGAGCATCTGTTAAACGAGCAGACCTTTTTTTGTATTTTAACGCAAGCTTTCTTATTTTGATGAGACCTAAACTTTGATATGTGCGTACCCACTGTGGACCACCGTAACTTTATATGACTAATCATTAGCCTTAGCGAATCAGATATCTTTGTCTTTTTCATTTCAACAAGAAGAAAAAAAAGGTATTTTATCCCTTAATTCTTTCCACCATCTGTTGGAAACAATGGATATAGCATGTGAAAATCACTGTATATATACGTGCGATTTGATCTTAAATCTTCAATCTATATTCGCACTCTTTTTTCTAATTATGATGAATTATTATACAAAAAGTACTATATAGGTACATAATATATAATTTTGTATGGTTCATGTTATTTTTATGCGAAATTATTCAACACTATTTTCCAATGGACTTGGGGATGATTCTATTGGCTCCTTTTTTATGTGATCAGCAACACCAGAAGAAGAAGAAGAAGGACTTTCTGGTGACATTCTATCTTTTACTGTATCACGATGATCTACTTTCCAATGATTCAATTCCTCATTATCTCTTTTGTGCGCAATTCTATTTCGGCTGCCGTAATATTTTTCATTGTTCATAGAATACACAAGCTCTAAATGCTTCACGTAACACGAGCGACATTGACAAGAAAGATGGGGCGACGGCAGCGCGTAGAGAAATGGCTGCTTATTGCTGTCACGCTCAATCCGTTTTGGTTTGGGTTTCAAACTTGAGTCACACGGTGAAGATCGATCGCGTGACCACGCAACGTGAACAATCTCAGCAGAGGAGGCGCGCGGTGGCGGGTCAAGGTGTCTACTAGCAAATAAATTAGGAGGAGATGAGATGGAAGAGTGTGTTGACAACGTAGGTTCCGTGCAATCTTCACTAACATCCCCACCACCACCACCTACACTCTCCGCTGGTGATAGTGGTGCTGTGCGGTATGGGTGGTCGCCATGGTGGTGGTGATGGTGATGCCGGGAAATTTCAGCAGTAGTGGTATAATATTTAGATGCGTGGTCGTGCAACAACCTCGGTAAGCAAATTTGCGTGTGGTGAGATGGCCGGTCTAACATTGCAAACGGTGGGGGAACCATCGGTGAATGCAACCATTGTTTGTCTGGGGTGCTACCGCCTGAGAGTACAGCAGGAGATGGATTGTGGGTTCGCATTTGCACATTCCGCTGGATGATCTTTTGCTTTGCCGATGACAATTTTCGCCATTTAGCGCGACGGTTTTGGAACCAAACCTAAAAGATGTTTGATAACATACTTTTATTTTGAAATGATTACTTATATCTACAGTTTCAAAGTGTTGATTCTTTTTATCATCACTTTCCCTACCCCTCATATTTATAGACCCATGAAAACGACTTTATAAAGGTTAGTAGTAAATATTGAATATAGCAAGCAAACCTGTATACGTGCTTCAGTGATTCCGATCTTTTCAGCCAACGCCTCTCTGGTGTTGATGTCAGGATAGTGTTTACTCTGGAAAGTCATCTCCAGCTCTTCGAGTTGTTGCTTAGTGAATGTGGTGCGATTCCGACGTTGCTTTGAGCGACACATGGTGTAGTATTGGTCTTCGTCAACAATAGGTGACGCTACTGCTAGGTGGCTGGTGATCGAAGAGTGGTGATGTCGATGGCGATGGTGGTGACGTGCTTTCTCGTCACAACAGCTTCCAGTACCTGTGCAAGATAACGCAATTATTATTGTTGTAATTGAATCTAATGTTATTGTCCATGTATAATATATGTGGATATTCTAATATCGCTAATATTTTTTATATCACTGCAATATTTCTTTTTGTTCAAGTTCATAATCAACAAATTGATTTCCTAATTGGTTACATATTTTGGATTTTTTTACATTGTAGTTAAAAATAATTCAACTAGAAATTATAAGTACTAATAATGCTGATCTTAAATCTCAGAATAAACCCAGTAAAATACCCAGTGAAAAAAATTCTTCTTGCGATTTAACCAAGTTTTTGACCAAAAAACCGACATTAAAGTATAAACTGGTTGAGCAAAATTACTTGAATTCCACTTACAAACTGAATGCGAGCTTGTCCAGGGCAACATCTCTATTCAAAAATCCAAATGATGTGTGTGTATGTATGTGTGTGTAAAATATGAATTCTTCTTGAAAACCTGAGATTGATTGAAGTCAGAAGCATTAGAATTGCCTTTTATATGGCGACAGAACATTTTATTCTTGCCATTATTCCTATTTAGAGTCATTGTTTCACGGGCCATTATATCTAACAAGTAGACAATATCAGGGATCCAAAAGAAATTACTTAGGTCCCGTTTTTCGGGGCAGATGGCCTAAATTAAAAATCGAGTAATGACTATTAAAAAGAGAAAAAAAATTAGTATTAAAAAGCGGCGGCCAACTTTAAAAAACGAAGAACACGAAAGAAAGAAAACAAAGAAAACGCGATGAAATGCTTCAAAGTGTTTTGATTACATCAATAAATATTGGACTATTTAATTAGTCGCTCCAATGTTGGGGTAGGGCGCGTGCCCGATTAAAAGAGGAATATATCTAAACTTAATAAGTAAATAATTAAACAAATAACTAAAAGATCTTTAAAAGAATAACTAAATAGGATGAATAAATAAATATGAGGTTTAGAGTGTAACAAACATATTAAGATAAGTTGGTGAAAGCTCTATTTGCCTCTTTCATCTTTCCCTATTTCCTCTTCTTTGTTTTTCTTCTATTTTTTTTTATCCCTTAATTAATTTGTTCTATATGTAATTTCCAAACGAAAATTAACCGTTTAAACAAAATGGCAGATTATATAATTTATATATACGAAGAATAAGGTGTGATATTTCATCGATTTTTTATTTATTTAACTCATTAACATCGTTTTGCAACTTCTTTAAACGTTCTTATTTTTAAACGAAACCAGGGGAAAAATGGAGCAATGTTTTTAAGACTGACTTTTTATACTTCCCAGAGACTGAGATTATTTTACTTATGGTGTTAAAAATATTTCTTTTTTTATTTCAATATTGTTGAGATTACGATGACGTTATCGGCGTTCTCCCAGGACTCGATCCTTTTTCTACATTCTACATTCTACATTTCCGTAAAAGATTTGTACACACATTTAGTTTTTCAATAAAAAGATAATTTATGGTGAACTCTGAAAAGGATAAAGATAATCGTAAACACAATCACTGCCTAATAATTTTAATTACTATCTTTTTAATTAAGAGAAATTATTTTGACAACAGAGAGGTAATAAAACTGAGCGTGAAACTCATTAAGAATAGACATCACTCTTTTCAGCTGTGATTTTTACTTTTCTTAATATCTTTTTGATCTGTTCATTTTTCACCTTTGAAGTTATATTTTTTTATTTTTATTTTATTTTTTATTTTTTTTTTATTTTTATTTTAAAATGTGTTTTTTTCGAAAGAAAAAAATCTCTTTATATGGTTTTTCCAAAAAGGTTTTCTCACTTTTTCTTAGGTTCTAGTCCCTGAGAAATTTAAATTTTACCAAAGTTTATAAAGAATTACAGCAAATTTCACTTTGAAACATACAAGAGAAGAAATTAGTTGAACTATTATTACGTGTAAGAAGAGCCATATGATGGCACAAAAATGAGAATTGTCAATGAATTCGAATAAACAATATTCTCATCTTATTCAGTACAATCTAACTAGCTATTGTGCAAAGTTTTATCAAAATTTAGTGATTTTCACTTTCATTTTGTGGAATAAAAGATCTCATTTTGCGTGTAGTCGTAGTAAGAGCAATTCCACTGTTTTTAACAAACTCCACTGTGTTACAATTTGTGAAAAATAGACATTCTACACAAATTGTTATTTTTTTATAATAATGATGTAATTAAGATATGTAATTGTATTATTGGAAATTGGAAAGATACACTATTCAGAAGAAAAGTATTTTTTGATGAGTTTTCATTTCATGGCTGATATGCATCTTTAGCTACGTTGTTATCGTTAATTATAAAAAAAGCGAATTTTGGCAACTTAGTTTTGTTTCTGTTGCGAATGTATGTGCGATCATATTATTCATTGACTTGTGGATTAAACAAACAAGTTTTCAATAAAATTAAAAATTTATTTTTATTGACACATTTGGACACCTGTATTTGTGTGAAAGGTGCATCTTTTACAGAAACTCTCTGTATGTCCAAGATAAAATTAAATCTTATCACAAATTCTTGTTTTCTTTGGGAAAAACCACACATGTTATAATAACATAATTAAAAACATATGAAAAACATCTGTTACAAAATATGTTCCTTATATTATTTGCTAGATACATTCTATATTATAAAAGATTTGTGTATTTCTTAACAGTATTTCTATAAAAGATATTAAGAGATAATTATTTCTCAATTATTTATAGATATAATATTTAGAAATGGTATGGGACATAACGAAGAGTCTCTAAAAATCAATCCAGGAAGTGGGTTATCATAAACCCAAGGAAATAATGTGAACCACACAAGGAAAAGGTTTAGGAAATCTTTCCAATAAAAATGATATTAGCGTTATATGTACTACATATTATTAATGCTGATAGTTTGATTAGATCGATGAGGTACAGATAGATACAGTTATGTCTTTCAAATTTTTTCTCCCCGATCTGTGTTTCCCTCACAAACCTCTGAAGAGTTGTCTTTTTTGGATTTAAAAATCCTTTGTTACCTAATTCATCCCCATGATTTGTTGACATATATTGAATTAACAAAATTGTGCAGATAAATTGGTAAACCACCGGGAAAATCTACAAGATTCCAAAAAAAACAATTTTTCACAATTCTATCAAAAGTTGGTGTCGAAATTTCTAAAAATGGTTATTTCTCTCCTTCCAAATGGTTTTACATTTAAAGCAGGTAAACAGACAGAGGCGTACCTAGAGGGTCAGCAGACACAAGAGTAAAAAACAATATTGTTTGAGTGTTTCTCCTCTCAACAGATAATTGCCTCTGCCGGGAGGTATTTATGTGATTATGACTATGCTCGCTGACTTCCTTAACAACATACGTTTGTTAATTTTGCTGACACCATAGATTGCAGAAGCCATGCTTTTATCTAAACATTTTGTAAATTGTTTAATGATGGCTTAAAACGTCAATAAATGTTGATCAATGAAACACTGCAGTTACAATTTTAATAACATAAGATTAATCTTTAAACAAGGACGTTTTGAATAGATTTACATTTGCATTAGTAAAAAGTTTTAGTTATATCTCATCCATTTATAACTCTTTGTTTCAGATTTACACTCAACCACTCTACAACATTTTTGTTACCTGTGATAAATCAAAGTGAGCAGAGAAATCAGTTTGTGATGACTCTGCCTGCTAATAAAGTAAAGGAATGATAGAATTTTTTATAATCTTGTCTGCTCTCTAATTAACTTTACACAAAAACTTCTATATAGTAAACACTGTCTTTGCACAAAAAAGAAATTTTCTCCTTAAAAAAACTGTTTCTGAACTATGAAAATAAAAATCGATGCAAAGAAATATCAAAATTTTATTAAGACATAACAAAATTGGGTAAAAATTCGCCGCATAGAATACTATCCTGTATAGAGAAATAAAAGAAGATCACCACATTCCATAAGTTACCAGGATTTCAACCAAAAACAAAGCTCTTAATTATTTTGGGTTTAAGTATGTTTTAGGAAAATATTGCCAATAGAATCAAACATTGGAGACTTGAATTTTAGGTTAACGTTCAATTAACTCTTTCTAGGCATCTATGAAAGTACCGAATCAAACAAAGATTTATGCTAGGTGCAAGCAAGAGATATGACTAAATCCATTTAAAAAGCATCTAAACAGGGTCTTTTATATCGATTTTACTATTAATGTGTTAATAATGCAATATGTGTAGAGCCGGGAAGCAACTTGACATAGCTAATAGACAAAAACAAAAGCAATAATATACGACTATGGAGTTTTGCGGATGAATAATATTATTATAATTCCTGTAATAGCAAAAGAATGTGCTTATAACATCATGAAAATTGTTCTGCTTAGAATAAAGATAAAAATTTGATAAAAATCTAAGAGAAACGTGCTTGCATGTTCCACGCACTGAAAGATTAAATAACCAAGTAACTAATTAAAATCGATTATTGTTTATCAACTTTTCGCGTGCATAAATATGGATCCAAAACCATGGGAAGATCAACAGAACATCTAGCAGATCGAAACCAACACATTGCCAAGGAATAAAACATGAAGCTTTTTCCATTGGCGTTGGCTGTGCTCCTGATAGGACTCCTTGCTGGTGAATAAATCTTTGTTGTTTATTTTTTATCTTTTTCTTCTCCTTATGTTCCGACGTTATACAAATGTAGCACAAAATAATGCAAATACACAGAGAGGGAAATAACACGTCGACTGTTTCAATAATAAACTTTGAAGCTTGGGATAACGATGAGTTATTACAACTTAACCATTGATCTTCATTGTTCCTCCATTATTCATTTTTATCATTATTATTCGAATAAACCATAATGTTGGTTTAATGGTAACCATATTAAACTTATTGTTATGGTTTAATCAACGAGCTAGAAAACAATTAATCTTGTTATCATTTCCGCGTCATTTAGCAGAAGCAAATTCCAACAATGAGATTGACTTAAAGGATACAGATGAATCAAACGATGAACTCTATAAAGAAGGTACTACATATGCCATCATGTTCTCTTATATTTACCTTTCTATTTACATTTTATTTGCTAAGTTTCAAAAGACACACCTCTAATGACCTTTAAAGAGAGAGGTAGTTTGAAATTATGTAATTATGCAACGTATAATGCATATTGACTTATTATATTTGCTGCAAAGAAATTTAAAGTTCGGACATTTAAATCCTAAATCATTTTAGCATTAGACATCTTTGCATAAGCATGCATGTGTTTTCTTTAATAAAAAAAGTATATAATTGTATTTTTGACAGATGGAAGTGAAGATAACGGAGATAATGATGATGAAGGTGAAGACAATGAAGATAATGATGAAGATGATAAAGATTTCGAAGAAAATGAGATAGCAGGTATATCACTGGTTTTGTTAAAATCTAGTTTCCAAAGGCGCAAGGTGTTTCTATTATGTGAAAATTCAAGTAGCAAACTTTTCCTTTCCTATAACGATTATTAGAAACAGAAAAGTCGATTTCACGTTAAAAATCTAGATAACGAATCTCACTAAGCTCATCCGTCATTTCTTGTTTGTGAATTTGAAAATACGGAAGATTTTAACTATTATGTTTTATGAGCTGCTTGTGCTCAAAACTTTTTCTAAACCAGTCAGTTAGTCATTATTTCCTTTCATTTATATTGTTATATTTTTGCAGAGATACAAGATGCTGAAGCAAGCATAAAAATGTCCAATCCTAGCCCCCCTCGCCGTATTTTCCGTGGCCGACTTGGTTTGCATCGCCGACTTGGTTTGCGTCGACGACTTGGTTGGCGTCGACGACTTGGTTGGCGTCGCCGAATTGGTTTGCGTCGCCGAATTGTCCGTCGCAGAATTTTCCTTAGTCGTTCATTGCCTAAAAAGCAGGTCTAAATTATAGTTAATTTCAAACGTTTTTTCTGACCAACTTGATTTGGGTTAGGGAGTTTTAATCACTTGAAACTTTTTTTGTACTATGCAATTTTATTTGAAGAAAGTACTCTTTGTTTTACGTTTCAAATCTTTTCTGCTGATTTGATATGAGTTTTTATAAAGTCTATCTCGAAATATTTCAGTAAGTTAAAATAATTAATAATGGCACATGTTTGGAAAAATTTAAATTAGTATTTTGATTTCAGTAGCTAATGATAAAATAATAAATGAATAAGCACCATGAAGATTGTATACACTTTTTTTTATAAGAACATTAAAATTGGCCTAAGCCTTCTGATGTTCTTAACTTTTCAGGTTTTAAGCCTAAAAATGTTCTTAACATGTTCTTAATTTTCTTATGTCTAGAAATCCACTTTTTTCATAAACTAGTCATAAAATTTCAGCTCATTAGCATCAGCCGTTTAGAAGATATTCACTATTTTCTTCAAAGGGGGATGACTCATTGGTTGATTCATTGGTCATTTGAAGGGTTTAGGAAATGTTTGTATAAATACAAACAAACCATATTTGGCATAATATGTACTTATTTATATGTATATATATATATGTATATAACTTTTGATGCTTCTCTAATATCCAGGCCATGACTTTTCAGACCGAACCAGTTAACCACCAGACAAATCTTATTCACAATAGATCAATATTGTGAGTAAGATTTGTCTGGGGGTTAACTATGTGTTTCACTTTTTTTCTTACACGTGACAGAAAGAAGCATAGAGATATATGATGAGATCAGTAGGTTTGACATAAAGATCTGTTATAAGTTTCCCCTCATAACGAATTACCTTCACGTCTAAGAATTCTATTGATTCCTCTGAAAAGTTACCTCTAAATTTGATTGTTGGATGGTAGCTGTTAAGATCTTCAAGAAACCACTTCAGATTCTCCTCCCAATGTTGCCAAATTAAAATAATCCATAAAGAGAGCAGCGTAAGATGGCGCCTTTTTAGCTGCGATCACGCAACGAGCTAGAAAATAATAGAGCAGCGAACTCTCTGTTTACACACTTGATCGCACAAATATTCTGTTGATACCCTATTTATTTCGCTTTTATTTCATGTTGCCAAAAAAAACTGGAGCTTGGAGTCTATTTCACTTGATGCACTGGTTTTTCTGAGAGTGTAACTCATTTACTTATTTACATACCGTATTGCTTCGAATAAACGCCCGCGATTTTTAGGGGAGGGGACGTCTATTCGAGAGGAGCGTTTATAAAAGGGAGGCGTTTATTAAATTTTACTTTCCTGTTTATATTTTTTATTTTATATTATTTTGATGTCATTCTCAAGACATTTTGTCCAGTCCGCTTACGCCCACCGCCAACAGCATTTGCTATGCGCAGGTTTCCCTCCGCATTCATTTCCTGTTCTCCCGGTTTTTCCAGCGGTTTTTTTTTCGAGAAAAAAGTGCGGGAGATTCTATCATTATTTAATGTTTACATTTTTCTCGTCTCCGGTTCTACTGTTTAAAATAGCTTCTTTAGTGTAGCAGTCACATAGACTCAGGAAAAAATACCAAAGTATCGGTGTACGTTAAATAGTGTATTTGACTGGTTTACCGTTGCCGAACTAAATTATTTATCTTTCCGAAGTAAAAAGCTCGATTCAAAGTGAAAGGGAAAGTTCAGCTTTGATCAATCAGCTCAAAGATTTCAAGGAGACAATTTCTGATAACATACGCAGAGCTTTACCAAATTTACAAAGTAAATTGCAATATCATATGTCCCAACCCTCCCGTTATGACCGGGACACTCCCGATTTTAGAGGTCCTCTCCCGACCTCCTGACAATTTTAAAATCCTCCGCTTTTTGAAAAAACTTCTAATATAAATAAAAATATTTAAAGTTTCTAGTATTTTCGTGCATAAGCGAAGTTTTTTGATTTTGGTTACAATATTATTTTTCGTTTTAAAATGTTGTTAACATTTGTCGTTGTTTAATCATCATAGAATATAACTTTTCTTATCATTTTATCCTAATCTAAGTAACATAAAATCGCCAAAATATATAAAATTCTCAGGTATATCGCTGTTTTATTTTGCTGGCTAACTGTGCGTTCAGTATTTTCCAATAGCTATATGAACTTTCATGGCTTTTCCTTTCATACATGTTGACACACACCCAACAACTTTCCATTCTCATTTTCAAAGGGGTAAAGCGTTCCTCCGTAGACTGGACACGACCTAAGGATTTCACCTAAGTGGCTCCTGACTTATTCAGATAGTTTGGAAACCCATTGGAGACACCTGGTTATGTCCCGTATGGTCTAGTGGTTAGGATTTTTGGTTCCAAGCATCATCGCAATAGAACAGCGCGAGTTCGCTCTCGATCATTTTCTATCTCGTTGGATCACAAAACCCTGTTTTTGCTTAAAAGTTCGCTCAAGTTCTGTTAATTCTAAAAGACTTTTAGTTTTGACTTATTCTTCCTAGTCTCAAGAGCTTTCCTCTTTAGGGATGAGTCCGACAACATCAATAGTACAAAGTAAAAAATCTTTAGGCAATCTTTTAGATCATTAAGTTTCTTTAGGAAATCATTGGTGTCTTTAACAAATTACTTCACCTACTTTGACAATAGTTTGATGTGGTAATCTACAAACGCTGAAATATTTTCTGGGAAATAACCCGACCTTGAAATTACAGGTCTCCTAGGAACATTAACAAATTTTGAACATGTTAACTTTGGTCAATTCCTGCTGATTTCCAATTTAAGAGCTTTTTGATAGCAGATTTCGCTTCTTGTATGATGATCTGAGGGAGATCTTCATTTATAGTGGTTAGTTCAGGAATAGCAGTAGTTGCACTTGGGACAATGTGGAAATTCTTTATTCAAATAATTTTCTCTCCAACATTGTAAGAGTTCAGTATTTATAAATAAATTAAATCATATAAATTAATAATACATGTAACTTTCAATTTATATTATTTCGTTGATATAAAGACGATATCTTAAGCACGCCAGGCTTCTTTAACTGTTTAATTCCCATCGCTTACTTCGCAGTTGTCATCTGCTGTATTTTTTTGTTTTCATTTCTAGCAGCATTTCAGAGTTTTTTTTTTCGAATAAAAACATCTTTCTCCCTGTTCTGGAAAACTGTAATGCATAATAGTGTTATAAGCAGCTACGTCTCAATTAGTTTAAGTGTTATCAGCCTATAGTTTTGGTACTATCCTCTTCGATGATACCCTAAAAATTGCTTCTTCTTCTACGAATTTCAAAAATCATGAAATAGCATAAAGCCAAGAAAACACTGTGGTGAGTTTTATTTTAAAAGGCTTGCTTTATCTAAAACTGCAATACAACTTTAGAAATGAATGAGAAATCTTTAAGCTATACAATTCTTTCCATTTCTATCACTTACCACGGGGTGAGGTGGATGAAAGCCATTTACTATATTAAAGAAGTCATATATTTTGCTAATTGAATTTCTTCCAAGTCTATTTTCATCTTGCTCGGCTTTTAAAAATATTGGCTTTGGTAGAATAAAATTACCTCAATAATGCCGAAACCAACATCAATATGTCAGCGTCAGAGCTACACTTCATGTTCTTGCCAACAATATTTGATCGATATTGATATAAGAACAGACGTCAGAGGCGGATCTAAAATGTAGCAAATACAAACGAAGGAGAGTGAAAATAAAATCATCTTGTACTATTTCTCATTGTCATCACTGTATTTTTGCTCTCCTACGCATGTAATTGCTACATTCTAGATCCGTTATGTTTTATTTTGCCATCGAAACCTTAAAATGAATTTCACAGCATTCATTATACAAAGAAAAAAAACCAAGTGCTTTATAACATGTTACTTAAATATAAATCAATTTATGGGTAATAATAGACATTTATCAAAGTTACAAAGTGAATGGTCGATCATATTTTCAAATAAATTTTTATCATTGGTTTAGTGCTGCAAATCCAACTGTTGCTGCTAAATTGACTTTCAAACATAAAAAAAGCATTTTGGTGTCTCTCTGAGACTAATTCTTAGATCTACAACCAGGGACAAAAATAGCTGGCAAAAGATGAAAAAAACCTAAATTTTATTGATCATCCCTACCCCAGTATCAATGTTGACAAAATAGAGTTTTCCACCATCTAACAATGATTTTGGGGAAAGGGGGTTGCTCCTTCTCAATTCTCAATTCTCACCTTTGGCCAAACTTCTGCCAATGATTGTAGTTTTGTCTTCAAACACTTCACAAAAACAAGAAATTTAAAACATGTTCCTAATACATTCCAATAAAAAAATGAGATACCTAAAAGAAAAAAAAAAGACAAGTTTAATATTTTTCTATTTTTTAATGAATTCAAATTTTCTATCGATGAGTTATAAAGACTATACCAAGAAAACACAAAAAATAAACGAAATAAAAATACATTGTTTGTTGTTTTTTAAAATGTTTGTTCTTTTAAGTTTACTTTCGGAGTTTATTTATTTAAACGTTCAGATCTGTACTAGTCATTATTAATTTGTTATCAACTGCTGAACCGTACAATGCACTACAATTTTTTTTATTTTTAAATACAACAATGCTTGCAAGTCTTGTGCGAAAGGGCATTTTGGCCTTTTTAAGAGTTATAATTCTGATGACAACCTAGAAAAATAATAAATGTTAACCCTTTAAGTGCCGACCCTTTTTGAAAAAGTGCCCAATTTGAGATTGATAATCGAGCAGTAACTTCCATCTTCATATTGCACTAGAAGTTGCTGTGTTTGTCCAAATCGATCGTAGTTGGAACCATTGGACAGGGAATTTAATTCTCTTTCATATGGGCCTCAATCATCGACCTTTATTTTGAAGTGGTCAAAACTTACGGATCCCAGAAGCAGACGCGGTATTTTTGATCCCAGATGGTCACTATAGTGAACAACGGCACTTAAAGGGTTAATATCGATACTATACTATATTATATTACATATATATATACGTTGATTTGGTGTGGTTGATTTCCTTTTGTTTATCGATAATTTCAAAATTAACATTCCGTTAATTATAAATTGATTACAACTTTATAAAAAGAGAGATACTGGAACAACGATTGTGTCGTTTCCTGCAGTATTGTTCCATGTGAAGATAGGTCTCTAAGAAATTAACCGGTAAATTTGCTAACATTAACCGGTAATTTACCGATAATTATCGCTTTAATAGCGGTCATTTTTAACTGGTAATTTATCGTTATTATTATTTGGTAATAACCTGTAAATAACCAACTGTAATAGGCAACCGACATACCAGTTTTTTTTTTTTAAATTAGTAAAACAATTCGCAAAAATGTTTGTACGCAATTTTTTGAAAATGAAAATGAAAACTTGCACAATAGCTAAATCTCGAGGTGGGCGATCCATTTCTAAAGCGTACCACAAGAATAAAAGTTTTAATAAAAAAATTTTTAATTTTAATCATCATAGCTGATTAATGGCATTGTATTCTTTGCGACGTTTTTCTTCCCTGGTATTTCATTTACAAAAAGATATTTAGTTCGTTGATATAATTGGTCTTCTATTCGTCTTTAATTATGTACCGAAAAGTCATTTGTAAAATCTATTATATTAAAATTGGAATGTTGAGGTGAGAGCAATTAGAAGGTGAAGCTGCCACATAATGCTTGTCCATTACAGAAGGATTAACTTGAAGAAAAAAGAAAATTTTTCAAGATCTCTCTCTCTCTCTGTCTCTATATCTGATAGAGACAATTCGTAATCAGCAAGCAGATTCAAAAACTTTTATTGATTGAAACAGCTGTACTTCGAGTACAACAACATAACAACACAACTTTATTTTGCAGTTAACAACATATCTATTTAGTGAAATGTTGAAACATTCTTACCCGTAAGTATTTCCATTGTATTTGCGTTTTATATGACTTTAGTGGCAGATAGCATCGTAGCGGGATAGCAATTGGTGCAAGTGACATAATTTGGGAAATATGTTGTGACAGAGAGCTCGTTGTGTTGCATGCATAGCGAGAAAACATCCTACAAGAAGTATATACCACTATTAGTATTTTTTTTCAAGGAAAGTTATTGCTTTTTTTTTTAAAACCCATGACGAGTTTTTCTCAATGTAATAAGAAATAAGACTTTCTTTAGTGCCGAAAGATTCAAACGAAAATACAGTGAATGAAGATTTGAGAGCTTTTTTTTTTAAGAAAAAAAAAAGCTATGCAATATAATGAAGAAGTTAAGCAAACTTCATTAATTGTGATTTAGGGTACATTAGTTTGAAAATGAAATTTGTGTTGCTGTGTTGTCTTACTTTGCAAAAGGTAAGCAAGTACTTTCTATCTTACCAATAAAGCATATATATCTTACACAAAACGAAAGAGGCCGATATTTTGTGTCTTATTAAGTGTAGTTATAGTTAATTCTTTTGACTTTGCCCTGTCTCCAGTAAGCAAAATGCAAATATCAGGGGAAAATTTAGTCTCAAACTTGCACATCTTGTGTGAATCGACACCAATGATTACAGAGTTTTTTTGAAAAGTCGTATTCATTTTTCATAGACTCTTAAACAGCATCAACCGAAAGGAGCGACATCCCAACAACTCCGAGGACGTCATTTACTTCTTCGAGGCGTACTCTGGTCAAACGCGCTGTTCGAAACGCAAAATACTTAGGCAGCAGATGGATGAAAAGTGCGGTGAGGCCAAGGTCACCATGCAATCTACAGAATGTATAAAGACCTGCAGCACGGTCACCCCGTACAAATACTACACACGCAACCGAATGTGTCTATCCAAATTTTCTTCTATGAACCCAGATGGCGTGATACACGTGTCTGATGATTCCACCAAATCGATACTAGGTGCATTCGTGCGGCACAAGAAGGTGGTTTGGCGGAAATCCTACGTTTCCGTAACGGAGGCAGGGCCGGCGAAGGAGAAAGTATCCCACATCGTGTGCTGTTTTATTGAGAGGATTGATCACGATGGCAATAACAACCAGGTGCACGAGCATGCCAACTTCCTCATCGAGTCCTTCAAAGCGCACCCGGTCTCTGGTAAGTACCTACAAGGCCTGACCATATACAAGAACACCCAGACCGACTACGAGAAAGTGCATTTCCCCGACACCATCTTAGAGTTTGCAATTGTGCCACAGTCCGGGAAGTATTTTGCACCATTGCTCAAAGCCTTTTGTAGAGACTGTAAAACAGTGAAAATTTCGTTTGGTGTTTATAAGAGAAAACAACTGCTTACGTCACCGGAGTGGGTGTAAGTAACTTTTATGTTTTAATTTGTTTTGATAATTGTACAAAATAGTCGAAAATAATATAGATAAATAGTGAATTATAGAATACTAAGAACTCGTCATAAACTTTGATTAAAATTTGCCATCATTTTGATGAACAAAATAAAACATATATACTTATGTTGTTAAATCGTAATTGATGATGGCACCTAAGGCGGAAAGCTTCTTACAAATATATGTTTTATTTTATCCTTCGTAAACTGTTTTTTTGTTTTGTTATAATTTCAGTTGTATATTTATGAATATGCTGTAATATTAATAATATCGTGTATTTATTGATTTATTATTTATTTACATGTTTTTTTATAAGAATATCTAAATTTAAGCTGAGGATGGATGTGGTTATGTTCTGACAAAGTTGAATTTTTCTAAGCAATTGTTATTTTCGTCGGAATTCTTTCTACTGCAGTAGTGGGATCTACAAAAAATGTGAGTGTTTGCAAAAGTTTGTTCTCGTGAGTTGGTTTTTCTCCCGGTTTCTTAAACTGATTGTTCCAATTTTTAAACCCTATGTATTATTTGATGTGAGATCATGACGAGATTTAGCCTCATCTTCAAACAAACGAACGAAATTTGAAAATCTTTTTTAGCCAAACTGTCTTAATGAGTCTGGAACACACAATATGTTAAAGATTATTAGTGATAATTACAAAAAAAATTTACTAAAAGAATTTTTATGTAAAAGCATTTAACTCACTGTCTTGTTCCATTGGATTCACACGTGAAAATCATCCGATTTTGTATTTTAGGGGCTGTTTATATGGAGAAAAACACCCCGCCTGACCGAGGTGAAAAAGTTGACCGAGATCCCGGTTTCCTTGAGAAATTCTCATTT
>JAUEKX010432373.1:3969-14619 GCA_031834005.1 Dendronotus venustus
TAGTATTTCAAATTATTTTTAATTCTTTTAAATTAAATTTTGTGATTAAATTGATTATTATAATATATATATATTGTATATAATAAATTATAAATAATATAATTACTAAAAGATAGATCTAACTATGATTTGTGAAGTGATATTTTCCTATACTCATCACTATAGCAGAATTCTTAGGTTTTGACAAATCTAAGGGATTCACTAATGCTAAAACTTTAAAAATAAACCCAAACAATCACTTTCTGCAAATACCTGCATCCAAAGTTTTTGGCATTTAAAGTTCCAGATTTGTGAGCCATCAAATGTGAAATCTAGAATTGCAGGCTACCTCATATGGCAATGTGCAGATATTAGCCTCTATTTGTAAAGCATCTAGCATATGGATTGAGGCGAAACAAAGTTCCAAAGGGTTGACAGCCTGCTTGAAACTTTGAAAGATGATATCTTTGGATCTAGATATTTTTGAGAAGAAATATTTTGCAGTGTTGCTCTATGGTTGAGTTTCTTTTGGTTTCTTAAACCAAAATTAAAAATTAAGGACTTATTAAGGACTCTTCTAAAAAACATGTCTTTAAGTATCTATTTAGGTTATCTTTAAGCCCGGCATTGCTCACCAGGCTAAACCCCAAGCATTTGTGATAATGACCATGAACACTCACTTCCTTTAATATAGATAATAAAGGAAGTTTTTGTTAATTTTGATCAAGATCTACATCCCTAATAAAGATCCAGATAACCTTGGGCGGGCTGCTTCAATTGTCATGAACTAGATAAAAGGGCTTCTACATAAAGGCTAACAATTGTACATGAACAACTACCAAATTCTGTTAGACTTACAAGGCAGTTGATCAAAGAGAATACCTACATCTAGGACACTTTGCGAAATAACATTAAATTAAACTCCTAAGTCACCAAAGCTAATCTAAAAAAAGGAGAAATGATCCAGCAAGAAGTGATGGAATAACTGTTTGCAAATGGAAGATAGGTACAAAGTGTTATCTAATAGCGACATGCAAGATCACAAGAAGGGAAAATAAAATAAACCAAAAACAAACATTATTTGTAGTTACAACACTGGAATAGCAGGTGTAGACAAGGCCGACCAAACAATTTCCTACTATGATAGTCTTAAGAAAACAGTTCCTTTTTATATATTAGACATACAAACACTTCATGCCCTCAATCAAAAGTATGTCAATAACAAAAAAATCATGATTTTGAAATTTAGAGATTGTATTATTAAGTCTCTGATGAGCCTAGAAAAGCCACAAGAGGCAAGAAATACTATCTAATGCAAATAATACCATCAAAAAAGAAAGTTTGCCTAACCAAGCCTTGTTGAGTTTGCAAAAAAAACATATTGGAAGGAAACATGTTACTTTTCTGTCACATGTGTCAACAAACCATCACTGCATTGGCATCTTTGCATTTTTGAATGGTTTAAAACTACAATCTAACAGATTAGTATATATTATTTTATTCCAGAAGAAAAAAACTAACTTTCTTGTATAGAACTAAAAGTTTCGTGCTATTGCACTCATGCTATACATTCCTCTGGAATAATATATTGTCTCTGGTTATCGACCATCGAGCACTTTTGTTGGTTTAACCATATTACCAATAATAATATATATATATATATATATATATGATGTACTCATTTTTAATGTGAAAATATATACTTGAATGCTTATATATATCGATATATATTGATTTTATTGCTTAATTAGAGAAGAAAGATTAGCATTATTTAAAAAGTATTCAGTTAGTCATTCATATATATAGATATATTATAACATCTATGCTTTTTTGAGACTTGATCAAATTTTAAAAGAACACTGAAAGGAAAAAGCCTGCAATGCGTTGATATAGATAAGTTTGATATAATTTAGCAACTGAATAAAAAAGAAATTACCATAACAAATGAATCGATTAATTTAACTTCAATTTTAAAAACACATACGGCATATGCATATATTTTACTACGCATAGACCTTTTAAGAGCTTATAAACGCTTTGTTTTCACCTACTAGATTTGAGCATACCAGGTAAACTTTATAGCAGCTGACAACAACCTGAAAAGGCCTATACTCGTAGTTGGCAGTTTTTAAATTGCCCGGTACTAAGAATGTACTTGTAGTTAGCAAGGAACATGTTAACTAGGCAACAGTACCTAATGCCTAATTATGCAGTAAATAAGGTGAACCATTAACCATAAAAAGTGCTTGTTTTAAAACTTGCTATTGCTATTTGCTGTTGCCTAATTAAGAAACCAAAGGTTGCTGTATTAGGACCTTTCCTAATTAAGATATACTTTGTAACAATTATTGTCTTATTAAGCAAACATCTTTCTAACCGTTGACTGTCAACTGTTTACAGTTGCTAGCCAGCTAGTTCAACAAAAATTATTTTGAAATAATTTCTTTTGGAATGAAAATATAAAAATTCACCTGAATTTGAAACTATTTCCTTCATCTTGAAAATATATAATAAAAAAATCGGACATTAAACATAGTTAAGTATGATAAAAGGTAGATGTAATCAGGCACATTTTTCTTCTTTACAGTTTGTGACCCGTTCGCCGTTTGCAGTTTGGAGCGTCTCTCATCCACAGCTATTTGAAGTGGAACAGCAATGTAAACAAAACAATAAAAACCAACCTGATTTTAAAATCGCCGCCTCGGTCCGTGTTGTATTGGCTTTAAAACTATGTCACATTTAGCCTCACGTGCAGTTTGGTGATGAGTTGTGTATTACCAGGCTTTCTTAAAAAAGTGAAAACTCCGAACTAAGCACGATAGCTCTTGTATCCGTGTGGAGTAGGACCGATTGCATGCTGTCCTTGTGCTGGTGGGTACAAACACCACCTTTTTTGTTTGTTGTATATATTATAAATTATTTTTATTTATCTGTTTGACTGTTCTAACAGTAGTAGTAAAACAAATATAAAAGCAGTTTAAAAACACTGTATGAACAACATAAATAGGTAAAAATCATATATATGCATATGCATATAGACTTTTTTCATTTTCAGTTCAGATTTTTGTTTCCATTTTGTTTCCAAAGCCATCCATCAATTTTTGTGATTTTTTAACATTACATAATTTACACACATTTCTAGTGATTAAAAACATTACGAGTTACAAGCAATTATAAGGGGTCAGTCACATCTGTTATGTCTACAAATTGGAGGATCATTTAGATTTTTAGAGATATATACAAGCAGAAAAGTCATTCATGTTAGTTCTCCATGATTCTTGCAGGCTCTAAGATATACTATATGTCAGATTCTTAGTGTACAATGTATATATATGGCAGTTGACTGTGTCCCTAGTAGACCTGTTCATCGTAAAAATGGCTAAAATGGTATGTTGTCTAGCTTTGTATGAATAAAGTTTAACCTAGTAATGTATATATATATATATATATTTAGTTGGAATTATGATATTATACGTAATATACTTGCCACATCTCAAGTTTTAATATTATTTTGATTCATTCAAGGGTATGTTTTGCGGGAGTTTCACTGTAACATGCGTTTACTTTTACCTGCTAGACTTTTAAACTTTACAGCAGTTTAATAGTTAAACTAACTATTTTTAGTCATTAATTTAACATTTTTCAATCAAGTCTAATAAAATACTAATTTTTTTAAACAGTTTTACATACCTATTCCTTTACACTCGTGACAGTCTATTAAAGCCTCCTTGGTCTTGTTGTGCTCCACCTATATTCTCAAAAACTTGAGTTGACTAGACTTGCTTATTCTTTCTAAATCTGAGTACTGTTTTTTTTAAGAGGGTTGCTTATAAATACAAATTTGTGTAGTGTTGTTAATATTTATATATCTTTAATATTTTATCTACTTGATTGAATTTTAGTTTGTCCTATTCTGTATATATATGTTGTTCTATTAAATCATATTTTCAAAAAAGGCACATGTACAGTGTATGTCTCATCATGTACATCATCATGATTTTTTCATTAAAACCCAATGTTGTGGTGTATGATATTAATCATAACATCTCATTGACACATCAATTTTTTTATAGATATGTCAGAATCAAGAAAAAGAAGCAAAGCTTACTATAAAGGCAAATTTGGTTCTAAAAAAGGACGTTATAATAATGATATTCGTCCAAAACTTAAGGGTTTTATTTTAACTTGTGGTGGTCAAGAAAGGAGTGCTACTCTTGAAGGTTATAAGTTATTGAATGAATATGCCGATAAGAAGTATGGACCAGAGAAGATTGAAGGCATGGAAAGCGACAATGAGAATGATGATATTGATGCAGCCTTAAGTCAGCAAATTTCCTCTATCAAAGCTGCGGCTAAAAGTGATGAAAGAAGATTCCAGTCAGTCCAAAACAAAGCTAAAAATGTTATTTTTATTAAGACAACATTGGATAATCCAACAAAACTAGCATTAGATATCTTTGAGGACCTTTTAACATCTGGCATACCTAAAACACAACATTGTTGTAAATTATTACCTGTTATGGATACATGCTATGCCAAAGTTAATCACATAGTGGAAGCAGCAAAACCACTATTTCATAAGTTCTTCACAGAATCTAATCAAGATTTCACTTATTGTATCATGTGGAAAGCAAGGTGCAATAATACCATCAAAAGAGATGATGTTTATCCAGAATTGATAAAAATCATACAGGAGGTGGAAGTAAACCAACAGGTGTCATACACTAATCCAGATGTTTCAATAAATCTTGACATTATCGGTAATATATGTTGCATTGGTTTTCTTTGGAATTATCATAAATATGGCAAATATAATCTGGATGCAGTCTGTAAAATAAAAAGTAAAACAGCAATAACACCAACAACACCAACAACACCTATTTTAAAAAGTGAAAGTGAAAGTAAAGAAGAACAGGAAAATAATTTTTCTGAAAAAAATGTCCAAAATCTGGTTACAACTGATCAAAAACCCATTGATGATGAAAGTGAGGTTAATTATGCTTCTACAAAAGACAAATTGGTAAAAGATGATACAAATGAAGAAAAAGAAAAAGAAAAAGGAAAGCCAGTTGATTCAATTGAACAAAAAAATGAACAAAATGAGCAATAAAAAAGCATTACAGTAAAAAAAGAGTTTTCTGAAAGAAAAGCAAATACTGTGTCTGTTAATATTGTTGTTATATTGAAAAATAATTTCCTTAATTTTTAATATATTTTGTTGGTTTGCTTTCCTGTTTTGTAACCTTCATAACTGATTTTGTAACTGCTTGTGACCTTCATGTGTTGATAAAGCGATAACACAATTTTGTAACTTTCTTTATACCCGAATGACTACAATGCTAGTTAAAATGTTCAAATATATTTACACATAATGGGATATAATAAAGATGTCTATCTTCGTAATAAGATTTATTTTTTCTTTAGCAATGTTTTTGAGTTAATAGCAGTTTTACTAAACTATAAAAATCTTTCCAATATTTAGCATGGCTATTTTATATCTTGACGTCTACTCTATGCTTAAAAAAATATTGATATTATGTTTTGCATTATATTTTAGTGTGTTATATAAAACAATGTGTTTAGTCACCACAACATCGCAGAATGGCAGTAGGTGGAAGATTCATTTGTCAGTGTTATTTTCAAAGAAATATCTTTCTTGAAGAATACAAACTTCATGTGACCTTCATCAATGAAAAGCAGTTTGAGCAAGATTACCTTAGGGTATAGAATAAATTCTTTAACAATATCAAATACGTGCTTCAAACGAAAAGTGTAAGCTTTAGAAAATAAAAAAGAACTCATATTAGAATTGCTGTAGAAATAATTCTATAGATAAAACAGACCAAAAGATATATATGTCTTGAATATATAAATCAATTGTGAATTGTGAATCAATCTATTTTTTTTTCTAGGAGTTAGTATCACGAGGTTTGAATAAAGACATTACTGAAGTTATCAAAGAGGTTAGATTGCTTCACAATAATTGGATTATGTCAGTTATAATTCAATTTTGCACAATGTGTTATTTTACATAGATTATTGGACTTGACGTGAGAGAATAAGTAAATTTGAAAATGTAATATATACATTAAAAATGCACTCTTTGACTCGTTAGTTATTCTGTGCAATTATTGTGTATCATTATTTTGTTATGCTTCAGGTTAAAAATGAAATTAATAGAAGAAAAGAGAGAGGGCAACGTTCAGTCGAGCGGAAACTTCACATCCAAAAACTTTATTTACCTCGTCACCATGAAGTGTATCAATTGAAGGTGAAATATGGTCAACTTATTTTTTTTAATTATTACGTCATAACGAAAAATGGTAGATTATTTTTTATACAAGTTTGAGTTTCAGATAAACTGAATTATGTCCGACTTCACGCTTTTTGCCTGCATATATATTTAGTTTAATAATTTTGTAATTTGTATCGTGAAAGTCTTTATATCCAATTTCTCATATATTTTTTTCTTCTAAGAAATCGTACCTTTCACCAACTTTTGTAAATCTTGTGGATTACTGCAAACGGAGCAGTGTTACAAGAAAAGAACTTTTAACCAAAATTCGAACTTTTTCAGGTATGTATAGTATTTAAGAACTCAAATCCATATTTGTTTTATTGATATTATTTGATTATATAATATCATCTAGTTATCTAGCTTATAAATCAGCAGAGCTTGTATACTCATTAAATTACCTATACTAAAGCTTTAAGTTAAGTTTAAGTTAATTTCGTAATTAACGTAGTGAAAATTGTCCAATTTACCATACTAAATAAGAATGTGGCATTCTATTTTTCAAATCTATTATAATTTTTGAGTGAATTTAGGTAAAATCAACATTTTCTAATTTCAAGGTAATTTAAGACAAAATATAAGCAAACCCTGCTTTATAAGATGGCGAAATTTACCTGTCCTTTTTGGGTCAATTTAGACCAAAAATAAAATTTCGACGGAATTTATAGAATGATAGATAAAATTAAATGACGTTGAATATTTTGCAGCACGTGAAGTCTATGGGTTTCCGGTGTTTACAAAGACGTTTTGTCAACTATTTGTTGAGGAGCTGAAACATTTTGAGAAAAGTAATATGCCCAAAGGGCGGCCCAATACGATGAATAAAACAGGAGTAAGTGTCTAATCATTATAAATTGTACATAATTTCATAAGAAACTTTTTTTTGTGTGTTTTTCTTGTTAGTGCAATATGGTTCTTGTTAAACTTTATGTTTACAAAGAAAACCTATTTATTTTTTAGCTACTTTTGGAGGAAATCGGCTTTTACCCAAATTTTCTGGACAAGTTAAGACGGGAGTATCTCAATCCTATTGCAAAAGTTCTTTATCCAAAATGGTTCGGCGATACTGGTTTAGACTCGCAACGAGCTTTTATTGTTTCCTATAATGCCATTGTAGAGGGAACAGACAAAGAAGCCACAACAGATTTGTCGCTTCATTTCGATAACGCGGAAGTCACATTGAATGTATCGTTGACAGATGATTTCGAAGGTGGCGAGCTTTTCTTTAGTGGTTTGTGGAAGGTGAGGCTACAATATGTTTATGATTTTAGAGCTACTTTTATATTACCAAGATCAGGGAGAAAACTATTTTCAATATTTGACTTTCATAAGGTTCTGGAAAGTATGAAGAAAATCAGAGAAATGGCTACTAATAAGGCTTTTGTTTTTTTTGTTTTTTTGGGAAATCATCACCAACAATTCACTAGATGATTTTTTCTAAATAAATGTAAACGTTTTTTTGCTGGTTATACCCCTTCTCCTGTCGGTGAGAACATTGAAAACGATGAAAATGATTTTTTTTTTATTAAAGAGAAGGGTTTACTTTATGATGTTATATCCCTCTGAAAATAATCAAAAATATTATTTTGAAATTTTAATATTCTGAGAATAGAATAAAATAAAAATTGTACGTTTTAGGAAGAACAAGCGCAAGATTACCAGTATGTTGATCATACGCTATCTCATGGAATCATACACCGAGGTCGTCACATGCATGGTGCTATGTCTCTCGAACAAGGTATATAATCAAAATACGTCTTTATGCAAAAAAATTTGAATTAATATATTTTCCCTCTACCAATGTAATCTAAAAATTAAATGTACTCAAAAAAATATAAAAAAAATGAAATTCAGCATGATATTAAACCCTTTCTTACCCAGTGTTGCCATACGGCAACATTAAAAGTAATAGCCAATTATATGAAAAACACTATGATGGAGTACGTTATTACCCATATTCGCTATATTATATAATCTAATATTTAGTTTGGACGTAGAGTAGCATCTGTGCAGGAGCAGGTTTTTTCGCCAGGTCTACATCAAATGTGGAACATAATTTTGGTTTCTTCTTTCGTCGATAGCCATTGATAATATAAAGAACTGTAGAAGTGTGTAATTTGCTAAGGTAAGCTTAATTTTGTCAAATTTGATACTAGAGATTCCCTAATTTGTTTCAAACCTCTTAAAACATCATTATTTTACTGCCATATGATTATATTTATTCCTAAATTGCCATATAGCTACATTGGGTCTCGGCAAATATATATTTATTATTATTTTCGATTTTTTCAAAACGCTGATTCTTTTGTTGAACTCGATGCCTTTCATAAATATGCTCATAGCTAATGACACTAATTGAAAATAAATAATTTTAAATAATTATTTTTAAGAAACTTTCATTTTTTTATAAGATAATAAATAGCATTTTTATCAACAGCGTAAATAGCATTTTTATCAACATTTATATACTTTTTCAGCCTTTGAAATGAATCAAAAGCGATACAACGTTGATGAAGCAATTGATTTTATAACTGCTGGAGATATGTCCGAGCTCTCAGATTTGTCAGATGTGACTTTGATGAAATAGAAGAAATTATCTCAGAAGATGACGAAGTCTCTTCAGCAAGTGAGACGGACGAAGATGATTTTCCATTGAAACTACTTGCTAACAATGCTAATGCCAATGATGAGGATAAAGCTATTCCATCTCACATGTACAGATGGCAAAAAAAAGACACAATGACAAAAGACTGCACCTTCGTAGAGTCCTTTCTAGCGTCTGAAATGGAAAACAAAACACCTCTTCAATATTTCCAACGGTTTTTTCCATCGTAAATTGTTGACCTGGTTGCCGAGCAGACAAATCTATACACTGTCCAGAAAAGAAACAAAAGCATCCAAACAACATCGGCTGCAATCACTTCTCTAATGGGCATCATCAAATTCCCACAATACAGGCTATACTGGTCTCAAGAACTTCGATACTCCTCCATCGCCGATATTATGTCCCGTAACCGCTTTCAAGATCTCCTAAATATCCATTTTGTAAACAATTTGGAGGTCAATAAAAATGATAAACTTGCAAAGATTCGGCCTATAATCACATCTGTTCTCGAAAAATGTGTACAAGTAGAACCGGAAGAATACCATAGCTCTGATAAAAAAATTATACCTTCAAAAACAAAATACTCAAGTATTCGGCAGTACAACCCTGAGAAACCAAAAAAGTGGGGTTTTAAAAATCTAGTTCGTGCAGGAACTTCTGGTTTCATGTATGACTTTTACATCTACGAAGGGAAGCAATTAGAGGAATCCTTGGATGAAGATGCAGATTACTACAACCTACAAAAATCGGCGCAAGTTGTTGCTCGACTTTGTATAAACCTACCTAATCATCAAAACCATAAACTTTTTTTTGACAATTGGTTTACAACCCTGGATTTGATATTATACCTGAGAGAAAAATGTATTTTAGCAGTTGGTACTGTACGAGGGAATCGATTAAAAGGCTGTCCTTTGATGTCAAACAAAGATCTACAAAATGAAGGGGAAGGTGGGTTGGACTATCGAGTAGATGCAAATTCTGGTTTGATTGTTGTCAAATGGGTTGATAACAGCATTGTTCAACTTGTTTCTAATCATGTTGGCATCGATCCAATGACAACACTTGAAAGATAGTGTAAACGAAACAAAGCCAAGATAATGATTCCTTGTCCTCAAATTGTCAAGCAATATAATAAAAGTATGAGTGGCGTTGACTTGGCTGATATGCTTATTGCTCTCTACCCAACCCCATACTGAACCAAACGCTGGTATGTAAAGATATTCTGGCATTTGGTAGACATTACGAAAGTAAATGCTTGGATTCTTTACCGTCGACATTTTGAGTAAGAAAAACAAAAGGTTCCTTCGGAGGGAAAAAAATACAAAACATTGCTTGAGTTTTCGATAGAAATTGCTGAAGGTCTCATCAAAGCTGGTAAGATAAATCCAACAAACTCAAACGACGCGGTATTGATCCCCTACCACATGGAAAGAAGCCAGCAGTTGTCTTGCCAATCTACGACGTCAGATATGACCAAGTTGGACACTGGCCTGAACCTGTTTCACAAAAAAATCGATGCAAAAATTGCGAAATGATCTGTAGATGTAACATTTATCTCTGCTTAATGCAAAATAGAAATTGTTTTCAGGAATTTCATTGTAGATAAGAAAGAAGTGGAGCAATACATATTATATAACCGTAAATTGTATTTTTCTTTTTTTTTGAAAATCTCCAATTTTTAAAATATTAAAAGTCTGAAATACACAAATTTTGAGATTAAACCAGTGTTTTTCAATTCATATGAATAGAAATATCTCAAAAAAAGCAAAAA